>BSBN01000435.1:3175000-3267500 GCA_027924645.1 Cunninghamia lanceolata | reverse complement strand
ACATGTACTATTTGGCATTTTATTAAATATTTGTAGTTAAAGTGTGTTTAAGAAATTGTAGGAGATAAGCTTTAAATGTGCCAAGAAGTAGATGAAATAGAGGAATGGCCAACTGAAACTTGTTTCCCGTGTGTTATAGAAGGTGCATGTCTGAAACAGTAGATGAAATAGAGGAATGGCCAACTGAAACTTGTTTCCCGTGTGTCCTTGAAGGTGCATGTCTGAAACAGTAGATGAAATAGAGGAATGACCAACTGAAACGTGTTTCCCGTGTGTTCTTGCAGGTGCATGTCTGAAACAGAAGATGAGCTTCACACCAAAAAGTGCTTCCTTGGGGAATTGTTCGGATTCAAAGGTTGTCTTGGTTAGGTTATGACATTAAATAGGCCCTTAGAGTATAGCCACTCTTTGTCTCGTAAACTCATTGGCTGGCTTATAGAATGTGATCTTTTCACTACATGTCATTCTTACTTTTCTTATGTAGTGATTAATCTATATAAAGTAAACCAATCACAAAAGAGTATTATTTTGACTGTTGAACAAATATTAGTTTTTCTTAAGTCTCTGCCAAAATTTTAATCAAAATTATTTTAAAAATCATTTATCAATGTTGTGATTGGCTCATAATTTGAGCTCTTAAGAGCCCATTTTGCAGATTTACTTTTTTAAAATATTGTGTTTCCATTTTTTAAAGAAAGGAATGCCCAAATTTAGAAGTAGGAAAAACTAAAAAAAAATTAAAATATATTCAATACTAATCTTACCTTGCCAAAAAATTAATTGAATTTATTTTATGGAAAGAATTTGTTGAGGAGTCACCGTGTATAGAGATATAAGCATTAAATTTAGGCTATTAATAAGCAAAACTTATTAATGTTTGCCACCCAATTCCATTTCCACTTCCACTATTTTTGAAATATTTCCTTCTATCTTGAGTAAATTGATTCTACTTCAAAGAATACTACAAATGTTGTATAAATGTTTTTATTGCTATGTAATATAATGTAATATTGAACTATATGGTATGATTAAATGTGATATTTTAATTTAATATAATCTCTACCATTAATGATATCTTGGATGGAAAAGGATCATTTGTGAGTCTAATTCCTAGGTGGTGGTGAATTTGTTGAATATGTTGAATAGATAGCATTTAGCTGATGTTAATTGGCACTTAGCTTTGGTTGTTAAATAGATTCTTAATCTGTGTCATTCTTTGGATTCGGTTTTTTTCATTCATATTCCTAAAGAATGGAACGGAGTAGCGGATTGTTTGACCAAATGGGCTTCTAATCACATGCAACACTAGAACATTGTGGATTGGGGTCAATTACCCCTGGAGCTATCTCAAAAGTTGGATAATTTAGTGGAGCTTGAGAGCGTTGAGTAATGCCTAAATTTTTACCCCTTTTTAGTAAAATATAATTATTTAATTTATCATATTTTTTTATTTAATGTACTGTGAATATAATTGAAGTATATGATGTGATTAACTATTCATGCTTAAATATAATATGGTTTGATAAAATATGATTTTTTAATTTAATATAATCTCTCCTATTAATATTAATATAATTATTTAATTTATCATATTTATTTAATATGCCCCGAATATAATTGAAGTATATAATATGATTAAATATGATTAAGTATTCACACTTAAATATAATATGGTATGATTAAATATAATTTTTTAATTTAATATAATCTTGCCATTAATATTAATAGAATTATTTAATTTATTATGTTTTATTTAATATATAGTGAATATAATTGAAATATATAATATGATTAAATATAATTAAGTATTCACACTTAAATATAATAAAATATTGAACTATATGGCATGATTAAATATGATTTTTTAATTTAATATAATCTCTATTATTAATATTAATATAATTATTTAATTTGTCATATTTTATTTAATATACTAAGTATAATTGAAATATATAATATGATTAAATATGATTAAGTATTAGGCTTAAATATAATATGATTTTTTAATTTATTTATTTCATATTATTGGTAATATTATTATTTTACTATTATTACTATCATTATAATTATTAATTGATTAGTTTTTTCTCCAACTTGAGCATGCATAGAGGGGGATTAAGGATCCTTTAGAGGACCTTCCACAATATAATGTTGTGGAAGGGCATCTTTCCACCATGTAGCTTGACCACCTGAATTGCGCTTGGAGTTGGGACATTTAGTAGTGATGTGTCGTGTTTCATTATTATTAATTGAAGTATATAATATGATTAATTATGATTGGTATTCAGGTTGAAATTTAATACTAGTAATTGCACAAAATTTACGTGTAATGAATTAGCCCATAGTCATGATGAAGGTGCAATATTAGTGAGAAGAGGTAGTTTTTTTCTTTGTTTTGCTCATATTATAACATTAATTAATACTATGGTTATTCAAGAAAAAAGCACCTTCACTCATGCTAGTTAACATTAAAATAGGCAATGGGAAAACAAGAATGGTGTGAAATGGATTGAAAGGAAAGAAACGTGCTGGAAAGAACAAGATTGAACAATAATGTTTACTTTTATTGATATTTATTATAGCTTTTTGAAATATAAATCTATCACAAAAATACTGAAATAAAGGTGTAGTTATATTATTCTATCTAATTTTTACAATGACGATTGAGAAATGGTGTTTGATCTATCTTCTATTCACCTACAAAAGAAATTATGAGTCTATGTAACATTATTGTGAGGAAGTCAAGTAGAATTCATAAAAAAACAAAAGAAAATACATGATACCTAAATGTGTTAAGATGATAATAGTTGTAGGCAAGCCTCTTCTTTCCAAATAGTTATTTATGTATGTTCTATGTTTCACCTACAACAAAAAAAGAGTTTAGGTAACATTGTTGTGAGGATGTCAAGTTGAATCTATAAGAAAAACCAAAGAAAATGCATGTACCAGAATGTGTTAAGAGGACAATAGTTATAGGCGAGCCTCTTCTTTCTTCCTAATGATGGTGTAAGGGTTGTTCTACATTTTAGAGTATTGTTCAAAACTGAATGCAAGTTATATGTGAAGACTTTCTATGGATTGACTCTAGATATAGCTATAAACGTCAAGCCTTGTCTTTCAATTTCACCTATGCTTATTGTAGCCTTGTTCAATGTGAGGCCTTGGGATTTATGGATTGATATTGCCCAAGCCATGGTTAGGGGTATTTGTCTACGACCACCACATGTTATAGGTATCAAAGGTATATTCGTTGGTCTTTCCATGTCCCATGTTGGGCTATTGTAGGTATCAAATTGAACCACGACGTACATTGGCAAGTCTAGAGGTTTTGAGTTGATATTGTAAACAATAGCTTTGACTTCTCCCAATGATCCATTTACAAGTCTTGCTTTAATCCATAAGTTTGTTGTAAGCATCACCCTTTCACCTATGCATAGGAGCACCTCTTGTTGGAGATGATCATCATTAATATCATTGTTTTCTTTTTTATGTGTATTTTGTGCTACACTAAGTACTACAGGAAGATTTAGTAGCTTCAACATCTTTCTATTATGTAGCATGGCAAAGTTATTGGTGGCATATAGATCCATGGAGAGGTTAAATTATTCTTGTTGTATTTGAGTTAGTGATTTATTTGTGTGATTCATTAGTGTTTCCCTGTCATGCTGCATTGGTTTTGCTTCACGTATGTTTTGTAATATGGCACAAAATTCTTTTTAGGCTTGACTATCACCTCCTTGATAGAATATTGTTTCCAATGTGACAATTGTGATAAATGTTTCCCATAACATCCTTGTAGTTGAGTGTGATGCATAAATTGGTTTATCCATTACAGGCAGTAGTTGTGCAAGGTCACCAATAAGGATAATGGATACACCACCAAAGCATTGGTGTTGTTGGTGGGGGAATGCCTCACACAGATGAGTGTCTATTTTAATAACAACTTTGGGCCTATGAAGCTCATCTTATCTATGAGGATGCATTTAATGTTAGGCATCTCTTCTTGGAATAGTGTAAGAGCATTTCTTTGTAATGGTCGCATTTCTCTTAATGGACTTCTAAGACCTATATGGATTGTGGTGGCACGTATTTTGTAAGCAGGCACTCCTATAGGGATAAGCGTGAGTAGTGGACTTTGCTTGTTCGGATTCAATTTGTTCAAAGTACCCTTGATGCAATAGATTATGTATGATTTTCTAGTGCCTCTTGTTCCTTGAACAATCATATGCAAAGGTTGTTTTGAGCATGGATCCCTATAGTGTTGCGAAATGGTGCCTAGTGCAAGTTCTTGCTTTGGTGCCAATTGGTAGCTTGGTTTAGTGAATGATGAGGAACAATAGTCATGTTGCATGCATTAATTACTTGTGGTTATGAATAGAAGGGCACTATCATGTAAATTCTAGGGCATATTGTGTTCATTCCATGCATTGTTGATGTCAAAGTCTCATCCACCAAGTATTTATAGCTCATTTATGTTGACATCAGTGGTTAGACCCATTTGTGATAGTAATTTCCACTCATACATGATGATGGTTTCTTGGGCCAATGTTCCATCAACATCATCATTGTTTTCTTCATTGACATTCTCCACTTGTGTTATGCGGTCAACATGCCAAGGATAGTATTTGTTTGCATCCATGTGTCTCCAAATTGCAATGATTTCTTGTTTTGAAAGACCCATGTCTGTCTATATATGTCAGAAAGGCTTGTACAAGAGGAGCTCACTTCAACAAAATGTTTCAAAATGTTCTAATTCTTCCATTGGAATACTATAGAAGTAAGGGCATACATTGACAATTGCATTTTGTTTCCTCTTCTGCCATTTGCTTCCTTTGCGATGAGAACAAAATGAGAACATTACTACTAATTCTATTAGAGAAACACTCTCTAACTCAATTGGTAATTTTGCATAGGAGTTTATGTAATTAGTTGCTAATTCAGATTCATCCACCTTTCTTGTTATATGTTGTAGTACTTTCCTACCAACAATTAATGATACGAAGGTTCGACTAGAAGTGACAAGAGTTAATTTTTGCAACATATGGCAGGTTTCTTGTGCTCCTATATCATGAACTACACTAATCTCTGTCATGAACTTGTGATATGCTATCAAATCTTTATCTTCACTTTTTCCCTAATTTGATATTCTTGTCAACATCTCGACACAACTTTCTAACCTCCTCTCATCTTTTGAGGCATACTTGGAAATATACTTGAGAACAAGTCTTTGTGAAATTATAGGTTGACATTCTATGTTAGCTCTCCATATTTTAAGCATCTTTGGGTTGTGGATGACTAATCTATCATCATTTCTAGTCATTTCATAAGTTGTTTTGCCTTCATCGTCACATATTAAGGTGGAAACATTCAGTCCATGGAGCTTTATAACAACATTCAACATTCTTCCCTTTCTTGCATAAACAAGTTCCCTCACTACATTTGGTGTGCCTATGTACATGATTGACTGACTCCTCATAATCTTTCATGGGGTTAGCAGATAACATCTCTATTGTGTTTAGTAAGCATAGATCATCCAGAGGAGATTGATATGTTATATTTCTCCTCTGGGTTGCACTACAAGGATTCCAGGCACTAAAATATTTGTCAAATAATTCTCTAGCTCTCTCTAGTTCAACAACATTGTTCCAATCGAGTTTATCCATATCCGGTGCATTTTGGCAACCACAAGAACTAATGTACATGAGTAGATCCTCAATGTTGCCACTCATATCTGTATCAATAATATTTTTTCTTGATCATTTTCTCTATGACTTTTTCATGAAATATCGTAAATCATTGGTGTAGGTACAAGGATGTTGTGTACGGGTTTTGAATTACATTTTCTATGAACTATTTTCTCAAGTAGTGTATTGATGTTAGGTTGTCCATACTAAATAATGCATTGAGGTCGGTCCATTTTGTATTAGTGGCACTCAACGTGAAGAATATTGTGGGATATCCTAAGTGGTTGATCATATTTGTTAGTTCAGAACAACACTTTCTCTAATACGATCATGTTCCTCGTAGAGAAGTGCCAAAATGTATGAGTTGCTTAGCTAATTAACTATCAGGGACATTGTGTAAGTTTTGGCGGAGATCTTGTATGGTAGTTAGAATGTTGTCTTCCATATTTTTTTCACAAAAACTAAAGCGAGTTGTTGGCTATTGTTGATGGTGGTTTTAGCATGCAACAACACAGGTGTGATTGCTGGTTTCACACCTCTCTTGAAAAGTATCTTACCCTGGGTAACACTACTCCAAGGATAATACAGCTAGGTCTTAGCTTGCTTGGAATTTCTCAATGGTTATGTTCTAGCTATACCTACAAGGGGTCTTACATGTAATTTGCAAATCTTTAGGTTTGGGGTAGTGAATACACATAAACCCTATGATGATCTTCAGCTGATAGACAAGATAAGATGCTGTTGAAACTCTTAATTTGATAACTACAGTGATTTTAAAAGAAAATGTAAAAGGTGTAGGGTTTAGAAGGATCTTAAGTGACATTCACAATGTTAAGGTTATTTTTAGCAGACAAACATTCCAAAACTTTGAACTAGCTTCCTGAGTTACCAAACTGAAATGGGTGTTACAGTGCTATAGAAAACGGTGCTATCTTCAATGGAGGTCAATGGATTTTCAGATTGTATACATTTGTTAAATACCCAATGATCAGCACAACTTAACTTGTGAAATGCAATTGAACTTTAGCACAAATATTTAGCCCAAACTAACTTTACACAGCTATTTACCATTAGCAAACAACTAAAAGTATGGACTTAGAATGTTCATCAAATACTTCAACTAACCATGAATATTATGAAAGCACAACTAATCTAACTATGGGAGAGCAAGATGTGAACCATGAAAACCAAATGATGAATCAACACAAGATAGAAATTCCTAGATTTACTATAGAAACTTGCTTTGTATTAGCTCAAATGGCATAGACTCAACAATTCAGTATCAAAATCTCTCTTACAAAAGTGGAAATGGCAGCCCTTTATATAGAAAGCAACATACCCTAACTTTCAAATGAAAGGTGGAGATTAACTCAACACCGATGGTTCAGATTACATCAACAACAGCCCACATCAATTCCCAGATCATATTTTGTCTTTTATGAAAAAGATGAAAAAATAGCCTGAGATACATTGAACCTAGTCATTTTGACTAGCCAACTCAGTATATTAGTGGAAAAGCTCATTTTAGAAGCAAGAAGGAGACAAAATTGAGTCACATGTTGCCTAAATATAGTAGTTTTACAATTGTGACAAGATTGTACTATTAGAATACTCAAAATATCATCAAGACTCTTTATCCAAGTCAATTTTGTCCTCACTGGCCAGCTTGTTGTGGTAAGTCAACCAGGCATCAAGTGCAGGATTAATGTTGGATGGGTCGAGGTCCTTCAAGTGATGTATCCTATAATCAAACATTTCTAGCTCCTGATTGAATTTGTTGTATATTCTTTCAATCTCTGCCCCTGCCTTGTGGAATGCCTTAAATTCAGCCCTGAGGTCGCTTGCTTTATCCAACCGTTCCTTAATGCTGAGTGTGTCATTAAACATTACCTTATGTAATTTGCCCTTGCTTTTTTCGACATCAAATGGGGCATAATCATCATAAGATGATTCCCTGCAATCTCTCAAGGAGTCACAGATGTCGTATATAACTGATCTCAGCTCTTCATCAGTAGGTTTGTATGCTTCCTTTATGTTCTTGAAGGTCTCTTTTGTCAAAAGTAGCTATTGATACCACTCAACAGCCTTTGGCAGCCCATCCCTAGACAAAATTTTCTCAGTGACCAAGGTTTGAGTCCCTGACGTTACTCCATCTGGACTGAGTCTTGGTTTCAGGAGGTACTCCTTTGAATTCATACTTCATAGCTTGAGCCCGAGTAGTCATTTAGTTTGCACAACTGGACCTTATAAGTTTGATACCGAGAGAACTCCTAACATACTCCTAGGTTTAGACAAATCAATACAAATCTGCCATTCATTATTAACATGCATTTGAAAGAAAACTAAGTCAAATTGAAAAGACACTGCATGCAAGTAGACATCAAATGTTGTAAGAAAATTCATCAAAACATTATTATTAATGCATCACAACATCAATTTCATTATTTTGAACAACCTTCCCTTAGGAAATTTTAAGAAATTCAGTCATTTAGAGGGTTTTGCGCTAATTTGAGGGTTGTCTAACTCTCAGCAAGAAAAGCGCTAATATGGAGGTCATCCGACCTCGGCGGGGAAATCGAACAGGTCCAACCTCGAGTTTGGGCTTCCTTTTCATGGTCCTAAATTTTGTGCAGCTTTCGAGGACGTCTGACTTGCGCGAAATTTGGAGGTCTCCAACCTCATATGGTTTGCAAGTCAATTGGTTGGCAATTTAGCGCAAAAATAATGTAGATGTGAATATGGCTGCTTCTTATGCAAAAATTAGGTTGGTCTGACCTACGCGATTTTTGATAGGGTCCGACTAGGTCGGATGAGGGGTAATGCAGCGCAGGTCCGACAAGACGCTTTTTAGCACTAAAATTGAGGGTAAACTCCTCGCGGGGATTTTGGGCAGTGCCGACCCTGCAGAGGTATATGCATCATCTAACCAAGTCGGAGACTAGGTCTTTTAGCGCAAGGTCGGACAAAGCACCTTTTAGCAGAAAAATACATTTTAGAGTTTGCGGGACTTTCGAAGCCATCTGACCAAGTCTGAGAAAGGTATTTGGGTGCATTGGTCGGATGGGGTTCATTTTAGTGCAAAAGAGGTTAGGCACTTTGGTGCAGGATTCTAAGGTGTCTGACCTCGATGGGGATTGCAACCCATAGGTCAGTCAAAGCCTGATTTAGTGCCGATTTGGTGTGCAGGATTTTCAGGGCCAAAATCCCTAAATTTCCAAATTTGTTGAAGGCACAACGGATCCGTTCTTCTCTCTAGGGTTTTTAGACTAGGGTTTCAAAAAAATGAAAGACTCAAAACCAAACCCTAACTTAAAAACATTGCAATCTATCAATCATTCTCTAAAAAACCCTAACGGCTTACTTCGAACCTCCAGACATTCGCGAATAAAAACTTGAAGGAGCAAGGTTTAAACCCTACCTGGCAAGAATGGTGGCGTGTTGTCATCCAGGTAGGTCGCGGGTTCAATTCGCAAGTCGAGTTTGCGAGGTGTGACTAGAGCTTTCAATTTTAATCCACAAATTCAATTAAAATGCCTTTAAACTCGCTCAATTTCCTTATAAACCCCAGCTAATCCGCCTTTAATGCCTAGGTGTACGGACTGCCAGTGGGGGTTTTTGCGTGGTTTTTCGATGTGTCCGACCTATGGAGGATTTTGATGCATCGGACTTGGTTGGACAGGGTAACTTTTAGCGCAGGACTTGACATTTAGTTTGCACCAGTTAGCGGGGAAATTGAACATGTCCAACTTGCAGGCCTTCCACGGTTATCCGACTAGGTTAGAAGTCGTTGTTTTTTAGCGCAGGGTCAGACAGAGCCAATTTCAGCACAAAAGGTAATTTCAAAGGTTTAACACCTGGTCGATCAAATAGAATTTTAGCGCTAGGTCAGTGCAATAGGATTTTAGCGCTAGGTCAGACAAAGCACCTTTCAGTGCTAGGTCGGACAGACAAGAAATTAGCGCAAAGGTTGGTTGAAGGCCATTTTAGCGCAAAAGGTCAATTCAAGATCCTCAAAGGGAAAGTAACAATTCATCCTAGCAGATTTTGAAGTGATTTTTGAACATTATCTTTTGCCAAGGTCAAAAATGCCTTTTAACCATACAATTACTTAGGAGATCAGAAGATCAAATGACTCTCTAGCCAAAACAAAAGAGGGGGTCTCCATTCAAGAATGGGGCATGTGTGCAAGGCACAACAAATGGTGACTCTGCTGGGAAATGCTCCTGAGCTTTTTGATGATAAACATTCACTTTGAACGCAGAATCTCGGTGTTCCCCACATACTTAAAATGAAAAGGCAAGGTATCATATCAAAGAATCTAAGACCACTAACCAGTGCGACCATCCACATCCTGAAAACCTGAGTGTGTGCAATTGTATTCATTCCCATCCTTTCAGAACTAAGTTCACCTGGGATCCCCTGAGATAAGTTAGAAGGCTGAGATCATTCTACCACCAGAAAATGCTTGAATTTTGAAACATTGCTGAGCCTTGGACTAGACTAATGATTAGTCAACTTTGTTAGTTCAATGATATTGATGCCAATCTCTCTGGTAGTGTTAAGGATTTTGTAATTTTAGTAGTTTCTTTATCTACACTGTGATGGGTCTGGTGTTGAGAAACACCTTTTATTTTTACTCGATGTAGGCTAGTAACACTTAGTGTAACCCGCCTTTGTCCCATTTGATAGTGCATGTGGTAGGAGAGGAAATCAACCCATTTCACTTGACACAAGATCACCTAGGCTTGCCTAGTCACTTCAGGATTATTTAAGGTGTAGAAGATATATGATTAGAAAATACTTCAGGTGCACTGACTAATAACTCATTTTCAACAAACGGACACCATACCTCTTGGCCTAATAGTGGAAACGTTAGCTTCTCGAAGAAAGACTCATGATTATTTACCCACCAAAGAAGTATTTGCAAGTCTGCCTGACTGCCACCACATCAGAAATAGAGATCCCGCAACAAAGCAAGCATAGTGAATGAAAGCAAAAGGACAACTAAACTAACTAAAGCATCTAACACCTAAGGAAAGCAAAAGTGGGAAAGCAGAAGCAAGAAAGCAAACTAAACTAACAGCAACCTAAACTAACCAAAGCAAACAAACCCCTAACTATATACACTAAAATAAGGCATGAATGCCTCTCAGGCCTGGAAGTAGTGCTTCAGGAATTGGCCATTGACAGGCAATGGCAGCTCCTCACCAGTAAGGCTCTTGAGTCGATATGTACTGTCTCCCAGGATCTCATAGATCTGATAGGGACCCAACCAAAGTTTGTCAAACTTACCATGTTCTCCCTTCTTCTCATGTGCTTTGTCCCAATATAGGACCAGATCAGAAATGCGGAAGGCTTTGACCTTGGCTCTCTTATTGAACCATCGTTTTACTACTCCTTGATGTTTGGCAAAGTTTTCTATGGCTGCATCGTGTTTCTTTTCAAGGTGCAACAATTGGGCCAGTTGTGAGGATAGGTGATCATCAGCTTCAAGGTAATCTTGCATAAATTGAAGTACCGAGATTCTCAAATGGATGGGAAAGATGGGTTCAATCCCATAAATTAGGTGATAAGGGGAGGTGTTCAGAGCTACTTTGTGTCAGATTCTATCAGCCCATAAGGCGAACCTAAGCTGAGTATACCAGTCTCTGGGGTTTTTGTCCAAAAGTTTCTTAATGACCTCAAGCAGGTTCTTGTTTGTTGATTCTGCCACCCCATTCCCTTATGGATAGTAATTGGATGAGAATTTGAGAGTAAGCCCATAATCAAATGCCCAGTTAGAAAAATGCAATGATGAAAAGGTAGGGCCATTATCACAAACTAAAGCAAATGGACAACCAAATCTAGTGATAATATGCTTTTCAATAAATTCAATAACTACCTCCATGGTGCATTGCTTACAAGCTATTACCTCAGACCATCGAGTACAGTAATCAGTAGCGGTTAGAATATACCTATGGCCTGCAGAAGAAGGCGGATTGATCATATCAATAAAGTCGAGGCCCCACCGAGTGAATGGTCATACCTCCACCACTGGTTGCAATGGCATGGCCACATGGCATTCTCTGTGTGCAGTGGTTTGGCATACATGATAGGTTCTCACATGTGAATGCGCATCTTTAAACAATGTTGGCTAGTAATACCCAGCACGAAGAACCTAATTAGCTGTTGAGTGCGCTGATCCATGACATGTCCTGAACCATTCGTGAAAACTGGTTAGCACTTGATCAACCTTTGATTTGTCCAAACACCTTAGATAAATACTCTCATGATTCTTCTTGTAGAGGATTGATCCTTTTATCATGTAACTGCTACTTTTGAGCTTGAGAGCTCTTCTTTGCACTGAATTCAGTTCCTGTGGATAGCGTTGATTAAGTAAATAAAATATGATATCTCCATACCACTCATCTTTTGAAACATTCTCCAATAGGTATTGTTGAGAAACCAGGTCGGGTCCCACCTCAGCCATTGTTTTAGTCAAGGCCTGGCCTCTTACCAATTTCATGGGTTGAATATCTATATCAAACTCTTGCAGTATAGTGACCCATTTCCCTCTTCTTTCTCCTAATTCACTTTGCATCAGTAACGCTTTTACTGCCGCATCTGGGACTATAGCGATCACTTGACTTCTCAGGATATAGTGACAGAATTTCTTGATTGCTTTCACCAGAGCATATGCCTATTTTTCTACATTTGGGTACCTTAGCTCTGTATCTTTCAATGGAGTGCTCATAAAAGCAATGGGTCTTTCATTGTCAACTGACCTCTTCTGTGTCAACATTGCAGCACAAGTATGCTCTGAAGCAAATGAGTATATATGAAACGGTAAAGTGTAATCAAGGCTGACCAAAACAGGTGCATTAGATATGGCTTGCTTGATTTCTACGAAGGCAGCTTTAGCTTCTGGAGTCTAGTCCATTTTAGCATCTTTCTTTAGCATGGTGTTGAGAGACTGAACAATCTTAGCAAACCCTATAATGAATTTGCGTACAAAGTTAATCTTACTAAAATATGACTTAAGTTCTTTCTTACTGGCCGAGGGGGGTATCTTGAGTATTTCTTGGATCCTATCTGGGTCAATGGATATTCCCCATTAAGATATCACATGCCCCAACAGCTTTCCTTTAGTTACTCCAAAAATGTACTTCTTGGGGTTAAGTGATATGCCATAATCCTTGCATCGCTGCAACACCTTTCTTAGGTCTGCTACATGGTCTTCTCACCTTTTTGAGAACACCATCAGGTCATCCATATAAATGATTATATATTTTCCAACTACCCTTTGAAAGCAACATCCATCGCACACTAAAAAGTTGTGCCAGCATTTATTAAACCAAATGGCGTCCATCGGTACGCATAGATGCCCCATTTGCAAGCGAAGGATGTTTTCAATCTGTCTTCATATTCCACCATTACCTAGTTATAACCAGAATATCTGTCTAGGAATGACATCATCTAGGACCCATTAATGATTTGTAATACTTCATCCAGTGAGGGCAGTGAGTAATTGTCCTTTTCAGAGGCTCTGTTTAGATTACATAAATCAACACAGAGTCTGATTTCCCCATTTTTCTTTCAGGCAGGAACTAAGTTAGCCACCCATGCAGAATGTCTAACTAGAAATATTATCCTAGCTGACAGCAGCTTTTGAACTTCTTTAAAAATTAGCAGCTCCAGCAGAGTATTAATTGGCCTCTGCCTTTGTCTGAAAGGCTTCGCTCCTAGCTTCGGCGGGATTGTGTGTGTGATAATCAAGGTGTTGTAAGTCTTTAGATCTTCATAACTCCAGGCTATCACCTCATGATAATCTCTTAATGCATGTATGGTTCCTATCTTTTCCTCTTCAGAACTAGCCTTTCCAATGAACACATTCTTCACATTTTCTCTTGTCCCCAAGTTAAATGGGTCACACTTTCCTCCTAGGGATTCTCCTTCTTTCCTTTGAGTCCCTAGATTATCTGCATCAAATAGTCTTTCCAATTCTACCATTCCTCATTGGATCGTATTTCTTTTCAGGTTCAGTACTCCTTCCAAATCCATTTCAGCAGGCTCCATCTCTTCTTCATCTATTATTTGAGCAATGAATACATCTGACAAAGAAAGGAAATTCATTATGTGTTGGTTGTCCTCAAAAAATTGGAAATTGGTAACATTATTGGGTATAGATGGAGTGGCCACAAACTCAACAGAAAACTTCTTCAACCCTTCCATTAAGGTGGGCTCCAACGTACTTGCTGTCTAGGCTAAAGCATTTGCAACATGATTCTGTCTTCTGGGAATGACTTGGATGTTAAAACCATCAAAGCATTCAATCAAATCCCAAACTCTGTTCCTATACCTATCCAACCTCTTATCATTACACGAGTACTATTTTCTTACTTGTTTCACCACTAACTCAGAATCACCAAACACCTAGACAATTCTGACCTTTTTCTGTAGTGCTAGCAACAATCCTTGCACCAATGCTTCATATTCGGTGACGTTTGTATGTGGAAACTACATTCTTTGTGATGTTAAAAATGAACTCCCAGTGGGGCTAATCAATTCGACCCCTGCACCAGAACCTTGTTTGCATCTTGAACCATCAAATCTCAAGGTCCATAAGCGAAAGTCCTTACTGCCATCTTTCTGTTTCCCAGACTTCTCCTGATCAAGCAGAGGTTCAGATTCTTCCTTCTTTTCAATAGTTGATTCTATCTCCTTTTTAACAATCTGTTCCTTCTTTGGGATTATGGGAATCTTTAGTTGCCTTTGCACTTGTTTAATAGCCCCTTGACACAGTTGGCAGGTAAATTCAGAATGAGATGTATCATGTATGTGACACCAGTTGAGCAATAATAATTCTTCCATTTAAACTTGCTCTCCAACAGCAGTCTACTCTTGTACAAATCTAGCCATGAAATCATGAAATCCTTCAAATACCCCAGGTTCATCTTCCTCCAAAGAGTCCTCTGCATCTGTTTGAACGTACACTGCTGTACCTTCTGGTCTTTCTACAAGTGGCTTGGAAGGTCTCAAGTAGTTCAGCATGAAAACTTCTTCTGACTGACTCCTGCGCAGAAGGTAGATTCCTAAATCAACCTTTGAAAATAGAACCTCATTGGACTGATTAAACTCTGTGATCATATGCTTCATCTTGGGTTCTCTTTCGATACGTATCTGATTAGCTAACCCCTCCCATGGTAACCACATATGAGAAACGTCCGTTGCCATATAACCATTCAAGGTCCTGGACCAATCTCTACTTAAAAGCATACCATATTGATCTGGAATATCCACCACTTGAATATCGATATATTGCTGTACCCTAGGATTGGAAGCCAATTGCATATTTATTCGGTTCAATTCTCCTACTACATTGACTTCAGTTTTATCTAGTTGTGTTACTTTCTAGGATGATTTGGTTGGGGTGAGCCCAAGTGCTTTACAAACTGATAGTGGAATTACATTCGTGGAAGCACCCGAATCCACCAAACAGTTATGAAGATTCTTATTGAAAATTCTGAGTGTTAGGAGGAAAGGGGGACTTTCCCTCTTATCCTTATATAGTGTCATTTTCTGTTCTACATCGATCGCATGTATTCTTTCTTTCCCCTTATCAGTGCTGTCTTTGGCACTGATCTCCTTTGGTATATAATCAGTATTGGTCCTGGTACCTAGATCTTGAAAGAAAGATGTCCTAACCTCAAGTATCTTAAGAAATTATTACGTAGAAAGACTGACTTTCATTCTCTTCAGTTCCTCAGCTACAAATTGCCCCATTTTCGCTATGTCAGATCGTTGGAAATTTTCTGTAGCAGTACCCTGGTATACTGATTGATGGAGAACTTTTGGTGGTTCAAGGTTATTGGTAGCTTTGGGATCAGGTGCAATCTGATAGCTATTTCGAGGGATAGAGGTGGTGAAAGGACCTTTGGGCTTACTACTTCTCAGGTTGTAAGGAGTTTTATTGTACTGCTGATATGCATTAACCTCTTTAGACTCTTCTTCCTCAGGTTGATTATCATCTTGGAATGGAAATGTATAACTATCAAGAACTAAGGCAGTGTCATACCTTTGTAAAGGAACAATCTCATACCCAGTTGGCAGAGTCTCCTAATTTTTAGCATTTTGGATCTCCATCTAGAAGATGCTAGAAGCAATCTAGAATTTTGGGCAATCTAGCTCAGAGTGGGCATTAGTGTTGTGCAATCTACAACAGGTAGATAAGGTAGCTTCAGCCAACATCACACGACCTGGGGGTCTGGTATCACTATTCTGATTCTCCAAGGGTGAAAGAACTCCTCCATTATTTGGCCTGGTGTTCCAGGATCGATTTGACCGAGCTACTGAAAGTTTTGATTTTGATACTGATTTTGATTTGAAAACTAGTTCTGACTTTGATTCTATGAGTGCTGTTGGTTCTGGAAATGTTGTTGATTCTATCCCCTCTGCTGCATATAAGCATTCTAGTTTTTGAGGTGAGTAACTTCAGCAGTGAGCTTCTTCATCTGTTCAACCAATTCTTTGATGTCATCTCTGTCTTCCTTGGTCTTTGCTGCTTCTGAAGACTATAGGAAAGGCATTTGTGCTGGAGGCATTTCAGCTACTAGGTTACTTGGATGGATTACTAAGGCTTGTGTGGCAGCTGGGTTCGAGACTGGGTTCATTACAGGGGTATGATTGGCCAATGCATGATTTATCATAGGATTTGATTTGGCATGGCAACAGGCCCTATATGATTCAGTGGGCCAGAGGTTGTTTGCCCTAGCTAGGTACTTACGTCGATAGCAGCAGAATATGCTTGGGCTAGACTAGTAGGTATCAGGTTAGCCCTCCTTGCAAACATGGAGGTTAGTTTATCTAAGGCAGCATAGTAGATGGGTAGGGCAGCAGCCTGATCTATGGCGTAAGGAGCCTGCAAACCACTATAAGCTTTCTAGAATGTGTTATTAAAGGAACTGATCATCTCACCTTCTTCCTGATGAATCACCACAAAAGAATGGTAAAGATCAGCTGGGGTGGTAGGCATACAAAACCTATTCAAAAAAGTAGTCTTCAAGTTTGGCCATGAATTTATGGTGCAACTGGGAGGTTGGCAAACTAGTAGTAGGCTTCTTCCTACAAAGAATAGGGGAACAACCGGCATATCACATCCTCGTACTGCACCTGCAACATGAACATATTAGCCTCAAAGATCTTAATGTGTTCATCTGTAGTCCTATCTGGGTCATGTACTCTAAACTTCGAGCAGAACTTGTCTAGGTTCTTTAGCATGTCATGGTAATTATTGAACTAGAGAGGAGACTGGTTATTTCCTGCAAAGTAAGCCATGATGGGAGGATTAATGGGGCCTGTAGTAGTATTCCTAGGGGCTAACTGAGCTTGAGGAGCCCTGGGTATTCCTTGATCCCTTCTTGTTCTTCTTAATTCTGCTAGGGATGGCAATTCTTCTCCAGCCGAGTTGGATCTAGTGTGTCTCTGTCTAGTCCCCAGACTTGCTACTTTTTAGTAGAGGGAAAAAATCACCCTCCTTCTAGCACCAATTCTGTTGATGGTGGTTTTAGCATGCAACAACGCAAGTGTGATTGTTGGTTTCACACCTCTCTTGAAAAGTATCTTACCGTGGGTAAGACTACTCCAAGGATAATACAGCTAGGTCTTAGCTTGCTTGGAATTTCTCAATGGTTATGTTCTAGTTGTACCTACAAGGGGTCTTACATGTAATCTGCAAATCTTTAGGTTTGGGGCAGCGAATACACATAAACCCTATGATGATCTTTAGCTGATAGATAAGATAAGATGTGGCTGAAACTCTTAATCTGATAACTACAGTGATTTTAAAAGAAAATGTAAAAGGTGTAGGGTTTAGAAGGATCCTAAGTGACATTCACAATGTTAAGGTTATTTTTAGCAGACAAACATTCTAAAACTTTGAACCAGCTTCCTATGTTCCCAAACTGAAATGGGTGTTACAGTGCTGCAGAAAATGGTGCTATCTTCAATGGAGGTCAATGGATTTTCAGATTGCATACATTTGTTAAATACCCAATGATCAGGGCAACTTAACTTGTGAAATGCAATTAAACTTTAGCACAAATATTCAGTCCAGACTAACTTTACACAGCTATTTACCATCAACAAACAACTAAAAGTATGGACTTAGAATGTTCATCAAATACTTCAGCTAACCATGAATATTATGAAAGCACAACTAATCTAACTATGGGAGAGCAAGATGCGAACCATGAAAACCAAACGATGAATCAACACAAGACACAAATTCTCAGATTTACTATAGAAACTTGCTTTGTATTAGCTCAAATGGCATAGAATCAACAATTCAGTATCAAAATCTCTCTTACAAAAGTGGAAATGGCAGCCCTTTATATAGAAAGTAGCATACCCTAACTTTCAAATGAAAGGTGGAGATTAACTCAACACCAACGGTTCAGATTACATCAACAATAGCCCACATCAATTCCCGGATCATATTTTGTCTTTTATGAAAAAGATGAAAAAATAGCCTCAGATACATTGAACCTAGTCATTTTGACTAGCCAACTCAGTATATTAGTGGAAAAGCTCATTTTAGAAGCAAGAAGGAGACAAAATTGAGTCACATGTTGCCCAAATATAGCAGTTTTACAATTGTGACGAGATTGTACTATTAGAATACTCAAAATATCATCAAGACTCTTTATCCAAGTCAATTTTGTCCTCACTGGCCAGCTTGTTGCGGTAAGTCAACCAAGCATCAAGTGTAGGATTAATGTCAGATGGGTCAGGGTCCTTCAAGTGATGTATCCTGTAATCAAACATTTCCAGCTCCTGATTGATTTTGTTGTATATTATTTCAATCTCTGCCCCTGCCTAATGGAATGCCTTGAATTCGGCCTTGAGGTCGCTTGCTTTATCCAACCATTCCTCAATGCTGAGTGTGTCATTAAACATTACCTTATGTAACTTGCCCTTGCTTTTCTCAACATCAAATGGGGCATAATCATCATAAGATGATTCCCTACAGTCCCTCAAGGAGTCACAGATGTCATATATAAATGATCTCAGCTCTTCATCAGCAAGTTTGTATGCTTCCTTTATGTTCTCGAAGGTCTCTTTTCTCAAAAGTAGCTATTGATACCACTCAATAGCCTTTGGCAGCCTATCCCCAGACAAAATTTTCTCAGTGACCAAGGTCTGAGTCCCCAACGTTACTCCATCCGGAGTGAGTCTTGGTTTCAGGAGGTACTCCTTTGAATTCGTACTTCAAAGCTTGAGCCTGAGTAGTCATTTAGTCTCGACAACTGGACCATATAAGTTTGATACTGAGAGAACTCCTAACATACTCCTAGGTTTAGACAAATCAATACAAATCTGCCATTCATTACTAACATGCATTTGAAAGAAAACTAAGTCAAATTGAAAAGACATTGCATGCAAGTAGACATCAAATGTTGCAAGAAAATTCATCAAAACATTATTATTAATGTATCACAACATCAATTTCATTATTCTAAACAACCTTCCCTTTGAAAATTTTAAGAAATTTGATCATTTAGAGGGTTTTGCGCTAATTTGAGGGTTGTCTGACCCTCAGCAAGAAAAGTGCTAATATGGAGGTCATCCAACCTCGGCGGGGAAATCAGATAGGTCCAACCTCGAGTTTGGGCTTCCTTTTCATGCTCCTGAATTTTGTGCAGCTTTCAGGGATGTCTAACTTGCACAAAATTTGGAGGTCTTCGACCCCGGATGGTTTGCAAGTCGGTCGGTTGGCAATTTAGTGCAAACATAATGTAGATGTGAATATGGCTGCTTCTTGCACAGAAATTAGGTCGATCTAACCTGCGTGGTTTTTGATAGGGTCTGACTAGGTCAGATGAGAGGTAATGCAGTACAGGTCAAACAAGATGCTTTTTAGCGCTAAAATCGAGGGTAAACTCCTAGCAGAGATTTCAGGCAGCGCCAACCTTGCAGAGGTATATGCATCATCCAACCAAGTCGGAGACTAGGTCTTTTAGCACAAGGTCGGACAAAGCACCTTTTAGGACAAAAATATGTTTTGGAGTTTGTGGGACTTTCGAAGCCATCTGACCAAGTCTGAGAAAGGTATTTGGGTGCGTTGGTCGGATGGGGTTGATTTTAGCACAAAAGAGGTTAGGCACTTTGGCACGGGATTCTAAGGTGTCTAACCTCGATGGGGATTGCAACCCACAGGTCATTCGGAGCTTGATTTAGCACCAATTTGGCATGTAGGATTTTCAGGGCCAAAATCCCTAAATTTCTGAATTTGTTGAAGCCACAATGGATCTGTTCTTCTCTCTAGGGTTTTTAGACTAGGGTCTCAAAAAAATGAAAGACTCAAAACCAAACCCTAACCTAAAAACATTGCAATCTATCAATCATTCTCTAAAAAACCCTAACGGCTTACTTCAAACCTCCAGACATTCATGAATAAAAACTTGAAGGAGTAGGGTTTAAACCCTACCTGGCAAGAATGGCAGTGTGTTGTCATCCAGGTAGGTCGCAGGTTCGATTCGTAGGTTGAGTTCGTGGGGTGTGACTGGAGCTCACAATTTTAATCCACAAATTCAAATAAAATGCCTTTAAACTCAGTTAATTTCCTTATAAACCCCAGCTAATCTGCCATTAATGCCCAAGTGTACAGACTGCCAGTGGGGGTTTTTGCGTGATTTTTTGATGTGTTCGACCTGCGGAGGATTTTGATGCGTCGGACTTGGTTGGATAGGGTAACTTTCAACGCGGGGCTTGACATTTAGTTTGCACCAGTTAGTGGGGAAATTGGACAGGTCTGACTTGCGGGCCTTCCGTGGTTATCCGACTAGGTTGGAAGTCATTTTTTAGCGCAGGGTCGGACGAAGCCAATTTTAGTGCAGAAGGTAATTTCAAAGGTTTAACGCCTAGTTGATCAAACCAAATTTTAGTTCTAGGTTAGACAAAGCACCTTTTAGCGCTAGGTCAGACAGACAGGAAATTAGTGCAAAGGTCGGTTGAAGGCCATTTTAGCGCAAAAGGTCAATTCAAGATCCTCAAAGGGAAAGTAACAATTCATCCTAGTAGATTTTGAAGTGATTTTTGAACATCATCTTTTGCCAAGGTCAAAAATGCCTTTTGACCATATACAATTACTTAGGAGATCAGAAGATCAAATGACTCTCTAGCCAAAACAAAAGAGGGGGTCTCCATTCAAAAATGGGGCGTGTGTGCAAGGCACAATAGCTATGATGACACATTATGAGATTGTAGAGGAAGTAACGAAATCTTACATGTCTTCCAAATCTATTATCATGATATCTCATAAGGTGTAAAACATATTCATATATAAATGCACTTCCCTAATTCTGGCTTGTAGAGGAAGTTTAACCACATTCGGGAAGAGTGTGGGAAAGGCCATGCCTAGTAGCCCCTCAGTATGTACTCATTTATTGGAGAAGGGCTAATTTTAGGCCAAGGGATGATGCTAACATTGTCAGAATGTAGTTGTAAGGTTTATTTCATGGCTTGAATCTCTCGTTGTCTATTCAGTAACCTTGGAATAAATGATGATGAATACTCAGATTCATTGTATGGATCATATTCTTGGACATGAATTTCTACTTCTTCCACCATCATTTATTCATTATCTGTTGTAAACCTTTGTAACATGTCTAAAACATTTGTGCTAGTTTCAGGCAGTAAGGCTAGTGAGTCAATATTGATTTCAACATCCTTGCAGTATGGATCATTTTTTATCTTGTATTCAAGGGCATTCACAATGTGGGATCTACTTACATAACAGTCATAATGCTTTCCTTTAGTGTGGAATTGTCTAACTATCAAAACTTCCAGGTCCTCAAGTTTACGTGGGAGGGATTTTGCTATTGTTGTAATATCTTGGGGAAAACTTATTGTGTGGCCACTGTATTTGTACTACCCTTTGCGAGCATGTGTAAACTTGTAGTATTGGACTCACTCATGCTATAAGCATCTCCTCCACTTGAGTAAGCACTTTGAGGAATGTGGGTTGTTCACCTAGGTCTAACTTGTTAGTTGCCCATAATCGATGGACCCCTTTCTCACTAAAGCATCTAGCAGAAATAGGATTGGCATTAGATGAACAAATTTGTATATCAGGATAACATTCTTTACATCATGTATATGTCTGCAAGTTAGACAATGAATATATTCTATTACGGAAACATTACATTGCTCGTAAGGAATTCGTGGCACTTGTTTCTTCGTTTACTAAGTTTTCGGTTCTATTTATACACATTGGTGTTGTATTGGATGTTGAATAATTTTCTCTTTGTCATTTAGCCATTACATTTTCTGAATCATTTACAAGCATGGTTTCTTCCTTAGATGTTGATGATGGATTTATTGATTCATGCAATTTTTTCTTTAAACGTTGGATGGGATGATAGGCACATATTTGGTCTTTGTTTCGGGTGTAGTATAAACAACTTGCCTTTTTTATTTTTTGAACTCGGTATCTAACATGACCCTTGGAGAACTATTAATGGCCGAGCTTTGCATAATGTTCATAGAAGAAAATATAAAATTTATTATTGCATCTAACAGAAAAAATTAATTCCATTTTTTAAAAACAAAAATAAAAATGCATAGGTAATTTAAAAATCAATCAAAAATCTAACTCTATTCCCTTCTAACCTAGGATCCAAAAGTTAAAAATTAATTTATTATCTCAATACAAAAATTGGGAAGAAAACAAGAATCGTAAAAGATTAAGAAACCTTACCTAGATTTCTGCTGATACCACTGGAAAAGAGTTGCAGATAGGTAGGTTTCGATGTCTACAAAATCTACATTTCTGTACAAATATCATTTAGTATTTTGAGTACACCAGTCTTTCATAAACACTCAATAAAACAGTTGCATACAAAACCAATTCACTAATGGTTTAAAAAAAATGTACAGATTGATAGTGAAGAAAACTGATCAAAATTCCAAAGACTATTCTTGTGACTGAGAATGCGTTTACATATATCTGTAACTCCTTAGCAATGGCAATTCACTTAGAGAGCAAGTATAAGTTAACAAGTAAAGTTTGCTTCCATGCAGTATTTTGTTAACATGATTTAGCAAATTGAAAAAAAAATTAACCTTTGACTTTCATTTTTGCGGAGTAATTTATTTCAGTGTTACATTTTACAGGATTTTCTTAAGAACACGTTTGAGATTTTTAAATGTTATTACTTGGTTTTAGTTCAAACTTCAATTTCTATTGACGACCGTTGGTTGTGGATATATTGCCTGATATTCAAGAGTTTATTTCTTGTGGTCCATCACCCTTGTTAAACTTTCAATAAAAGGACGCCCACACAAGTTACATTGAGATTGCTGGAGAAATCAATCAACACACATACAAGTTATATTTTAGATTGATTTCTAATGATTTTTTAGATTTTCTTGAAGGATTGCTAGAGAACTCATTCAACATAGACATAGAAGAAGTTCTTTGAATTGTATATAGATGAGGGAAAATAAATCATTAGAAATCAAACAATGCCCTATAAGATTTTTTAGTTCATTTTTTTACACATTCAATAAATGAAGGTACAGTTACAAATTCTTGAAATGCTTGCCAATAATTAAAATGGTGGAATTTCTTAAAATGCTTAACATACAGTTTGCATATGGTCTTCCCTTCCCATTTTATTGAAGCTAAAACTAAGCCCTGAAGCAAGATCTAATTTTACTGATAAAAGTGGAATTGAAGCTAAATTGATCCATCAACTAAAACTGCAATTAGTCCTCATCAGTTAGCTAGGGATTCATCAAGTGTCTGCAATAGCAGTATATTCAAGGTGTTTTAGAGAGTGGATATAATCATGGATCCTCTTTAAACTATAGGAAGTTATAGAAAAGAGCTCAAATTGATGAAAAAGAACATAGATTTTGAAGCCCCCCAAAAATACATGGATTGATTCTGAAGGCCCAAAAACATAGGATTAAGTCTCAAGTTTTCTTACATGAGTGAGTATTTTTTAAATCTTAGAGCTTTATATCATATTTTCTGCTTGCATATCTAGTGGGTAGGGTGCAAGCAAGGGGAGGAAAGAGAATGTTCAATTTTTTAGTTAATTTAATTCTTTTTGGAACAATGCATTTCCTATCCTCACACACATGTAACATAATTACTTATATCAAGAGGCATATTTAATCCTTAGTCATTCTCATTCAGATGATAGGGTCTTGAAGGAGATCTGAAACATGGCTATTGTTCCTCTCTTCATGTAATTCTGTCCATAATCTCTTTTATCTAGACATCATAACAGGGTAAAATGGTAGCATATAGTTTTAGGTCTTAGCCACACCCATGCAAGGTTTGGGGAATGAAACCGCCAAAAGATAAAAGGGTAAAGTACATTTTACATGAAAACATGGCCAATGTTTTCAGACGGCCTATCTATTTTTATGATTTTTTTCAAAACAAATAGTAGGTGCTTCCTTACTTGAGAAATGACCCAGATGAAGAATTTAAAAACTTACTTTTTGTATTGCCTCCATTTCCGCATCAACTATCAAATCTTATGATTTAGAAACTGCAATCAGACATACGCAGTCAATTCAATTGCTCAATGGAATAAAATTGTATGCCCAGCTGGTTTGCGCTCTCCAAACATTCACCTTTGGCTATGGCGTATCCAGACACTCTGGTATAGGGAGTACATCCCACAGCTGGAATATCTACTATAAGGAATTTTCTTGCCTCGGTGCAATAAAGCATCTGTCAAGTCACATTCGAATCATGATATTGTTCTTCCACAAAACTATAGAACTTCTTTTAAATAATATGTAAAGTGAGAATTCTGAAACTTACTGCTATGTACTGATCAAATTTGGAGAGCAGCAATGTAGTAATCCACTCAATGTAAATAATATGTAATGTGAGAATTCTAAAACTTGTCTACCTGAGCTCCCAGGCAATAATCCACATCAAATGAACATAACACTTTCAAAAAAATTGGCAAGAAAAAAAGATTCTCTGGCAGTTTCTTCCCACTAAATAGCCTATGGGCTAATTATTTTTTAATTTATTTATTTCATATTTTATTATTGGTAATATTATTATTTTACTATTATTACTATAATTATTAATTTTAATTGTAGTATATAATATGATTAAGTATTTATGCTTAAATATAATATGATTTTTTAATTTATTTATTTCATATTTCATTATTGGTAATATTATTATTTTACTATTATTAAACTATCATTATAATTATTAATTGATCATTCTTTTCACCAACTTGAGCATCATAGAGGGGGATTGACGATCCTCCAAAGGACCTTCCACCATGTAGCTTGATCACCTGAATTGTGCTTGGAGTTGGGACATTCACTAGTGGTGTTGTTAGATTTAGGATAAACAACTGAGAGGGGGGGTGAATCAGTTGTCTGAAACTTTCTTAAAATTACTTACTTAAATCATTTTCTTAATTCAATAGCATAATAATAAATCAATCACGGAACCATAAAGCAACAAATCAAGAACAGAAACACATTAACACATAAGACACCAAGATTTTTGACGTGGAAAACCCAGTGAAGGGAAAAATCATGGGGTGACTAACCCAAGATTGTATTCTCTATTAGAAGAATAGTAAGAACAAAATGTCACATGCCAATTAGGGCTCAGTGCCCAAGCACACTGCTCACAAGAGGCCCACTGCCTATAGGAGACATACTGTCTACAGAATGATAAGTATTACATACTTGAACTGAAGAATAGCATCTTCAGCATGCTTGAGTCAGTTCCATTTAAGATCAATACTTCTTCTCTGCCTTTCACTCTACTCCTCTCTACCACACACTCATCTCAACAAGAGACTCTTGAAATGACCTTACAACTCTTTATTTGTACAAGACATCGACTTAGGGATAATCATTCAAGTCAACATACATTATAGAGCAAAAACATAAATACAACATGACTTATTACAAAAGGACTTCACACGGATCAACACGCTGTCAACCACATAAATCTGAGACTTCAATCCTTCTTTTAGGAATACACCATTCTTCATAGAGCATCTTCAAGATCATCCGCAGGAAGTGTAACTCACGCGGTCAGCCAAACTTAGGAAGAACATCATCATCTAGAAGTAATTCTTCAATTTCTAGCTCAATCTTCAATGCGGACCACCAACACAAACTGGACACAATCCAAAGACCTCCACAAGATTTCCTAAATCACCAAGAACATCCACACTACTTCTACTTCCAGAAATCATCCTCTCCTTCATCTGGAATCTCAAGAACACAGTCTGTCATCACTCTCATATTGGAATAGATGCTTGTGGACCTCCAGACCATGAACGAATTAAGTTGACACTTCACATTTACTTCCTAAACATTCCACCAAATCCACAGAACAAGATATTTCATTTCTGGATCTCAACAGACCTATCTGTGTCACTCTGTCACCTCTGAACATTTGCCAGAACTGGTTTTACTTAAGTGGTTGTAACTTCTTCAGATCTTCATGCAGACCTCTGAGATCTTTACTAAATCATCCTAAGACACATATATATACAAACCCTTTGAAGCGCATCCTTTGATCTTCATCTTCGCTGGGATCTTTAGCTCACTATCTTCACTGTTCTTCTTTGTTCTTGATTAGGACTAATTTTCTCAATATCCTCAGCACACAACTCATCCAATCCTTATCATTAATGCAACAAGAGTATGTTGACATCAATGACAACATTGGTTAGGCCCATACTTGCAACAATCTCCCCCTTTGTCATTGATGGAAACATATGATGTGAAAAATTATTTTAACCATCAAGACAAGAACTTCTCCTCACTAAGACAACTCCCCCTATTAACAACAACCATTCACATGTCTTCCCTTCCTTTACTGCTTCCCCTTTGATTAGCAACCACTTGTTTTTCACATGTCTTCTCTCCCCATTTGACATCAATGGCAAAGGGCACATACTTGCATTACTTTAGAATCACACCAGCTACTCCTCTTGAGTAGCAACTTCCCAAACATCAATCCAGACCATAAGATATGACTGTGAGGTCCACCAGACTGATGCACATCAGTGCACCTTAATTCAGAACTAGAGGGGTAATAACCCCTAACTTCTCCTTGAGATACTCAAAAGAGTCCTTAGGTAGAGGTTTAGTAAAAATATCTACAATCTGATCTTTGGAAGGCACAAACTCCAATCTGACTTCATTCTTGTTCACTTGTTCTCTTAAAAAGTGAAACTTGATGGATATATGTTTAGTCTTTGAATGCAACACCAGATTCTTTGATATATTTATTGCACTTGAATTATCACAGAAGATTGTGATAGGTTCCTCATACTCCACTCTAATGTCTCTTAGCATTTGCTTCATCCACAATACTTGAGTGCAACTAACTGCTGCTACAATAGATTTTGCTTCTGCAGTGGACAGAGATATTGCCTCTTGTTTCTTGCTCAACCAAGAAACCAATCTCTTCCCTAAAAGGAATGCTCCACCACTGGTACTCTTTTGGTCATCCACATCTCCTACTCAATCCGTTTATGTATATGCATGAAGAGAAAAATCATGATCTCTGGGATACCACAATCCATACTCAACTATCCCTTTTAGATATCTAAAAATCCTCTTGATTGCCATGACATGAGATTCTCTAGGATCAGCTTGGAATCTAGCAACAAGACCAACAACATTCATAATGTCAGGTCTAGTTTGAGTGAGATACAATAGTCCTCCAATCATTAACCTGTACTTTTTTTGATCAACCTTAGGAGAGTCATCATCTTTGCTCAATTTACATCTGTTGCCATGGGAGTATTCATTGGTTTTGAGTCTTCCATCCCAAATTTCTTCAACAATTTTTTCACATATTTGGTCTGAGAGATGAAGATTCCTTTCTTTGTTTGAGTGATTTGTAGACCCAAGAACAAATTTGTTTCCTCAAACATGGACATCTCAAATTTATTTTTCATTTGATTTACAAAAGTTTTGCACATACTATCTCTTCCTCCAAAAATAATATCATCAACAAACACTTCAACAATCAAGATATTTTCATGATCAATTTTGAACTACAAATTACTGTCAGCAGTAACTTTGTTGAAACCAATCTTCAAAAGATGCTTATCCAATCTTTCATACCAGGCTCTTGGGGCTTGCTTGAGTCCATACAGTACTTTCTTTAACTTGCAGACTATATCACCATGATCAAACAATTGAAATCCATCTAGTTGCTCAATGTAAACTTCTTCCAAGTCACCATTCAGGAAGGTGGACTTGACATCCATCTGATATACTTTTAAATTCTTGAAGGCAGCAAAGGCAAGAAATAATCTGACAGCTTTAATTCTTACCACCAGAGAAAAAGTTTCTTCAAAATCAACTCCTTCTACTTGGGAGTAACCCTTGCAGACCAATCTGGTTTTGTTTCTGACTACTTCACCATCTTCGTTCAGTTTATTCTAGAAGACCCATTTGGTTCCAATCACATTCTTATTTTTAGGTCTGGGAACAATATCCCAAGTGTGATTTTTCTCAATGTGCATCAGCTCTTCCTTCATTGCTTTAGTCCAGTTTTCATCATTGCAAGCTTCATTCATTGTCTTAGGTTCAATCTTTGAAATCAGACAATACTCTTCTGAATCTTGAGCAATCCTTCTTCTTGTTTGTACACCTTTGCTTTTATCACCTATGATCTGATCTTCAGAGTGATTTAGTCCTACATACCTAGGAACTTTGGGTGTTTCTTCCACTTCTAAATCTAGAATAGGTTCATTCAAACTTATCTCTTCTTCCTGATTTACTGGATCAGTCTGAATCTGAATTTCAGAAGGAGCTTGGACCTCTTGAACAAAAACTTTATTTTGATCATCTTCATCATATTCATAAAACCTTGAGGGTTTTTCAATACCTTCATCAACCTTCACATTTGTACTTTCTACAATCTTCCTTAATCTCTTGTTATAACACCGGTATGCTTTTCTTTGAGTAGAATAACCCAAGAATATTCCTTCATCACTTCTAGCATCAAATTTTCCTAGATCTTCATCTCTTTTAATGTAACATTTGCTACCAAAGACTCTGAAATACCTCATAGTGGGAGTGATGCCAAACCAAAGTCCATAAGGAGTCTTACCGGTATTGCTTATGATTTGTACTCAATTGAGAGTATAGACTGCAATGCTTACAACTTCTCTCCAATAGATTTGAGGGACATTTGCTTCCATCATCATGGTTCTAGATGCTTCCTGGATGGTTCGGTTCTTTCTCTCCACTACTCCATTCTATTGTGGAGTCCTAGGAGCAGACAACTATCTTTTTATTCCATGTTTCTCATAGAATTCTATGAACTCACCAGATGTGAATTCTCCATCTTTATCAAACCTTAGACATTTTAATTTTAATCCGGTTTCATTCTCTACCATAGCCTTGAATATTTTGAATTTCTCAAGAGCTTCTAATTTCTCTTTTAGAAAAGTCACCCACATCATTCGGGAATGGTTATCAATTAATAACATGAAGTATCTATCACCTTGCACACTTCTGATTCTTGTCGGACCACATAAATCAGTATGAACTAAGTCCAATAATCTGGTAGAAGACTGTTCCTTACTTTTGAATGAGACTCTACTCTGCTTACCCAACTGACATTCTTTGCACAAGATATTAGTAGGTTTCACAAGTCTTGGAAGATCTTTTATAGCATGAGTGTTGCTTATCTTGATGATATTATCAAAATTCACATGACACATTCTCTTATGCCACAACCAACTTTGATCGATTTGAACAAATAAGCAACTTTTACCAGTACCAACCAAGTGGAAGATGTTACCTTTAGTTTGAGTACCAGATGTAATCTTTGTTCCAGAACTTTCAAAGATCTTGCATTTTCCATTTTTGAATCGAAGATCATAGCCTTTGCCCACCAACTATCCAACACTAAGAAGATTGTGCTTCGGGCCTTCAACATACAGAAAATTACCGGTTTTTTTCTTTCCATCAAAAGAAATAGTTCCTCTACCTCTAATTTTGCCAACAAAATTATCACCAAATTTTACCACTCCTCCTTCATATCTTTCCAAATCTATGAATTTATTTTTGTCACCTGTCATATGGTGGGAGCATCCACTCTCAATGACCCAATCATCCTTTTCTTCAACTTGGGTAGCCAGAGCTCTTTCTACAATTTTATGATTGACAGATTCAGAGGGCATTAGATCTTCTTCTTTGATGACAATAAACACCTAGTCACTTCCAGATTTGTTTCCTATTTTGGATTCATCATCTGTTACTCCTTCATCATCATCTTCATGGACATAGTAACATTTTTTTTGGAACCTTAATCTGTTAGGATTTGTCCTTGAAAATCTTTCCGGACACCTTGAGGCAAAATGACTAATCTTATTGCAGTTAAAGTATTTAAAAGGCAATTTCCCTTCATACTTACTGGATCCTCTTGGTAGTCTTTTTGCAATAAGGGCTTCAAGTTGAGTAGCTTTTGCTTCATCTTCTTCTAGGTCTTTTCTTTCTTTTTCATACCATGATAGTTTCCTTGAAGAGTTTTCTCCTGGATCAAACCTTTGTTTTCCTTTTATAGAGGCTAGCTTTGAATGCAGATTCAATCTTGGGGGGGCATCTCCAAACTCAGTCAATTCAAATGTAGCCAATTTACCAATCAATTGATCTCTTGTGATACCTGAATAGGATCTATATTCTTCAATGGTAGCAACTTTATATTTGTAAGAATTAGGAAGGGATCTAAGAACTTTGCCAACAATTTCATCTTCATCCAAGACTCCACCAGCACATCTAATGCCACAAACAAGCTCATTTACTCTTGGCATAAATGTAGTGATATTTTCATCTTCTCTCATCTTTAAATTTTCGAATTTTCCTTTTAGACTCTATAGCTTGGCACATTTAACATACTTATCTCCTTCATGCAGAAGTTCTAGTTTTTCCAAAATCTCATGAGCAATTTTTAGGTCAACAACATTTGTCAGCTCTGAATCAGATAAGGCACTTAGAAGAGCTTCTTTAGTCTGTAGATTGTTTTTAGCATCTCTGATTTCATCTATGGTACTCGAACCATTCTGTGGATGAGTATACTTCTTTGAAGCCATGATCCAATACTACATTCCCATACATTGCAAGTGACATTCCATGCAACTTTTCTAAAGAGTGAAATTGGTTCTATCAAAAATCAGACTATCCTTCTTGTAGGATGACATCCTGGATCTCCTCAAGCGGTTAAGCTCTTTTAGAGGAACTTAGCTCTGATACCAATTGTTAGATTTAGGATAAAAAACTAAGACGGGGGGTGAATCAGTTGTCTGAAACTTTCTTAAAACTACTTACTTAAATTCTTTTTTTAATTCAGCAGCATAATAATAAATCAATCATGGAACCATAAAGCAACAAATCAAGAACAGAAACACATTAATACATAAGACACCAAGATTTTTGATGTGGAAAACCCGGTTAAGGGAAAAACCATGAGGTGACTAACCCAAGATTATATTCTCTGTTAGAAGAATAGTAAGAACAAAATGGCACATGCCAATTAGGGCTTACTACCCGAGCACACTACTCACAAGAGGCTCACTGCCTACAGGAGACATACTGTCTACAGAATGATAAGTATTACATACTTGAACTAAAGAATAGCATCTTCACCATGCTTGAGTTAGTTCCATTTAAGCTCAATACTTCTTCTTTGCCTTTCACTCTACTCCTTTCTACCACACACTCATCTCAACAAGACACTCTTGAAATGACCTTACAACTCTTTATTTATATAAGACATTGACTTAGGGATAATCATCCAAGTCAACATACATTACAGAGAAAATACATAAATACAACATGACTTATTACAAAAGGACTTCACGTGGATCAACACACTATCGGCTACATAGATCTGAGACTTCAATCCTTCTTTTAGGAATACGCCATTCTTCATAGAGCATTTTCAAGATCATCCGCAGGAAGTGTAACTCATTCGGTCGGCCAGACTTAGGAAGAACATCATCATCCAGAAGTAATTCTTCAATTACTAGCTCAATCTTCAATGCAGACGACCAACACAAACTGGACACAATCCAAAGACCTCCACAAGCTTTCTTGAATCACCAAGAACATCCACACTACTTCTGCTTTCGGAAATCATCCTCTCCTTCATCTAGAATCTCAAGAACACAGTCTGTCATCACTGTCATACTAGAATAGGTGCTTGCGGACCTCCAGACCATGAACAAATTGAGTTGATACTTCACATTTACTTCCTAAACATTCCACCAAATTCACAAAATAGGATATTTCATTTCTGGATCTCACCGGACCTATCTGTGTCACTCTGTCACCTCTGAACATTTGCCAGAACTGGTTTTACTTAAGTGGCCGTAACTTCTTCAGATCTTCATGCGAACCTTTGAGATCTTTACTAGATCATCTAAAGACACATATATACAAACCCTTTGAAGCACATCCTCTGATCTTCATATTATCTGGGATCTTTAGCTCACTGTCTTCTCTGTTCTTCTCTGTTCCTAATTAGGACTAATTTTCTCAATATCTTCAACACACAGCTAATCAAATCCTTATCATTAATGCAATAGGAGTATGTTGACATCAATGACAACACCGGTTAGGCCCATACTTGCAATAGATGTGTCATGTTTCAATATTATTAATTGAAGTGTATAATATGATTAAATTTGATTTAAATTTAATATGATTTTTTAATTTATTTATTTCATATTTTATTATTGGTAATATTCTTATTTTACTATTATTACTATCATTATTATTAATTGAAGTATATAATATGATTAAGTATTCCCGCTTAAATATAATATAAATTGAACTATATGGTATGATTAAATAATCTTTGCTAATTTTTTTAAAAAGGGGGGTAAAAATTTATTGAACTGCAAAGATAGAATACAAAGCCAAAGGCCTTAGGCCCACACAAAACTAACAAGAGTCCCACCAGGAACCCCAAGAAAGCCAACTACCTATACCTATCCTCAATAATTAACTTTTATAAAACCAGAGTATGCTTTGGTGATAGAAGATTCCAATCCCCAACATCCCATCTCCACAGATGCTTTGAAGCCCACTTAGCCAGACAATTTGCCACTCTATTCCACTCACGAGGAATATGGCGAAAGGAAACATAATCCAAAGAGTAGAAAAGATCCAATATCTACTTAACCACAATGGCCAGCTACCAATTAGCTCCATCCACCCTTTTCTCCTTTAGCATATCAACCACAATCTGTGAATCAGATTCATAGATGATTTTTTTCCAACCAAGGGAACAACCCCATTCAACAACACTAAGAATAGCAAGGGCTTCCATAAAATTGTTAGTATGGAACCCTTTATAAGTAGAAAAGAAAAACACATCTCCAACACTATCTTTGCCAATACCCCCAATCCTTGCATGTCCAGGATTCCCTCTAGAAGACCCGTCAGTATTTACCTTCAAAATTCCTTGGGTAGGACGATACCATTGACCCTCCTAATTAAAGATTCTATTTGGCCTGTTGATGCCATCTACTAGCAGAGAAATTCAAACCACTATCAACCAAATTTAGATTCCTAACAATAGCCATGTCATTAGGATCCATATTAACCAAGAGATCACATTTTGTTGAAGTAATCTCCTAGATTCTACTACAAATCTTTTGCCATAACTGAAGCACCTCCAACCTCACACCCTAAAATAACCTCATATTCCTTTCTAACCAAAGGTGCCAAATAATCAAATTAGGCCCAATAGTCCAAACAATCTAGAGGAATGAGGTCTAATCTTGAGGTCTACCCAAACTTTCCTAGATTTCAACCAAGGAAGTGGTATGAACACAAGCATGATTCCACACACCCCACCAAAGGTGCCAATGCTCTTGAGAGAAAGGACACTAGAAAAAGAGATGTGAGACAAATTCTTCACTGTTACAGCAAAACACATAGATAGAAGGGCCCTAGAAGCCTCTCTTCCTCAAACTTTCCTAAGTCAGGCACCTATTTTGGATGACCAACTAAGCAAAGAAATTATATTTGGGCCAAGAAAATTTATTCCAACCCTTTTTCCACCAAGTAACACCAACCTGCCCATACAATTTTATGTCTAACTCTAGGTAACCCAAGGCCACTGAGAATTTTCCTTTTGGATCAGGGCCTCATGTCTTGACATCCCTCCCTTTGAGAGAGTTACACATTCTCCTAGCCAAAATTCTAGCAATCTCCTGATGATCCTCCTCACTACCACCCAGCAGCCACTCATGAGGTTCATTCCAATGCATCACCTCCACCTAACCTAACACATGAATAGACTTAAAGTTCACCACCTTCCTTCAACCAGCTTCAAGCAAACTATTGCATAGGGTATGCAAATGAAGGAACATAGTTAAGATAGGGGTTGCCCATCCCAATTATCATACCAAAAAAGAACCTCAGAGCCTCCATTACAAATCCACAAAAGGCCATCCTTGATAAGTTGTGCCCCTCTTTTGAGGGTATACCAAATCATAGATCCCTTTCCCAAAAGGCAATACCAAGGCACATCAGAGGTGTCCACCCCCTAAAGGTACTTATGAGTGAGAATTCTAGCCCAATCCTAATCTTGGAAAGTGTACCATCTCCAATACAATTTGGCAGCTAAGACCTAACCATTCAACCCTACAGGCTTGAGACCAAGGCCTCCCTCCTGCTTTGGCCTACAAATAGATTCCCACTTAACTAGACACCACTTTGAAAAGGAAAAATTGCTTACCCAAAGAAATTGTCGGGCAAGGGCATCAAACTCCTTAATGAAATTTGTGGGAGAAGAATGCATAAAGCACCTATAAATAGGGAGGGCCTAAACCACCACCTTCAAAAGTGTCACATGCCCAACTAATGAGAGCCATCTACAAGTTCAATGACTAACCCTCCTGTGGAACTTATTAGGAATATCCTACAATATCTCCCTATATTCAGACCCCACAACAATGTGAATCCCAAGATAATTCAAAGGAAGAGAACCAATCTAAAAATGAAAAATTTGAGCAATCCTGCTTTGAATAAGATGAGGGGTATTAAAGAAGAAGATGGAAGACTTATCCTCATTAATCTTTTGTCCTGAGGCAGCCAAATAGGTATCCAAAGTTTTCCTTATCAGAACTTCATTAATTTTGGCCATGCCCATCAAGCAATATCATCCACCAACTAAAGATGAGAGTGAGGAGGCAGACTATTACTCTAGCTCCATCCTTGAATTAGCCCTTGTCTAACTCGTGACTTGAGGATTCTACCCATTCCTTCCACCATAATGATGAACAAATAAGGAGATAAGGGATCCCCTTGTTGAAGGCCTCTGGAGGCTCCTGATAACTCAGAAGGCTCCCCATTGATAAGAACCGGAAAGGAAGTAGAGGTCACACAACTCATCACCCAATCCACCCACTCCGTACCAAATCCAAAAGCCAAAAGAACTTTCCGTAGGAAGGCCCATTTGACCCTATCATAAGCTTTTGTGATATCAATCTTGACGAACATATCTTTTTCCTTAGAAGTTGCCATGGAATAAATGACTTTAATTGCTATCACAATCCCATCTAGAATTTCCCAAAGCTCCTTTAAAAGATCTAACTTGATAATTTCCCAAAACTCCTAGAAGAATTCTATAGGAAAACCATCAGGGCTGGAGCTTTACCTTTTTTCATTTGAAACACCACCATGTCCAATTCCCATACTAAGATGTGAAGCATGAAGGTTGCATTCATCTCATTAGAAACTAGTAAGGGAATATAGTCAAGAATACAAAGTTCATCTTCTCTAGCCAGAGGAGAATCTTTCGTAAATAGAGTTGAAAAGAACTAAGAATCCTTTCCAGAAATATCACCCAAAGAAGATAGTTGCATTCCCTCCAGAGACACAAGAGAGGTTATAAGATTATCATTCCTTCTAGCTTTAACTAAGTTATGAAAAAAATAGTATTTCTATCTCCTTCCTGTAGCCAATCAATTCGACATTTCTTCTTCCAAAAAATCTCCTCCCGCAACTCCCATTCCTCCAACTCCTTAGCTGTAATAGACTCCTCCCTGTTTAAATCTTCTGTAAGATCTTGATCCTAAATTTGGTGGGTGATGATGTCGAATCAAACTTGAGCTATCATTTTATTATGGTGTAGATTGTTGAAGCCCTGTTTATTCCACTTCTTGAGCCTGTATTTCACATACTGTAGTCTTTTGGCATTTAAGAATACATAGCCTCCCTTTGTGCCACCAATCAACCATTAAGTATTGGAGAGATGGGTCTCTCAACCACATGAGTTGAAACTTAAAAGAAGGGTTCCTATGTGCACTGAATGGAACAACTAAAAATTTAATCGGCCAATAGTCTGAACCCTTCCAATCTAAAATCTTTGAGGTGGTATTCCATCTATCCCTAGATGAGACCAAGAATCTATCCAGCCACTCTGAAATAGCACCTTCACCACATCTTCTATTGCTCCAAGTTAAGGTACCATTACTCAACTTCACATCAATTAAATGCAAAAGATCTATGTTATCTCTTAGGAGATAAGCAGAAGGGTCAAGACTAACAATGCCACCTCTTTTTCTTCCAAGCAATTCATAGTGTTAAAGTCACCTACCACAACCCAAGGAAGTAGGGGGAAAGTGACTGAACATAATGCACATGAGACTAAAGCTATGATTTACCCAAACAAATCAGTAGGAGCATAAACATTGGTGAAAAGATAGATTTCACTAGAGTCTAAACTAGAGGCATACAAAGAGATAGAAGAGCAGCTTGAGATCCACCAAAGAGGAACAAACTTCCTTGGATTCCAAAAACAATCCACACCACCATAATTTCCATGAGCCCCTATGCACTAACACAAACGATGCGCCTAAATACTAGGAGCTCTATTCAACAAACCATCCACAGTCAACTTAGTTTCCTGAAGAAAGACAATATCAGGAGAATGAGTACCAATCATTTCACGAATAGCCTTTTATCAAGGGATGCTATTCATACCCCTTACATTCCATAAAATAACTATCATTTATGAGGCTCAGAGAAATGAGATTCAATGGTCTTCACTAACCTAGCATCCACAAGAGTCTCCCCAATTAGTTTAACCTTCTCATGGTCCTTCTGGTGACCCACCTTAGCCAGTTTCTTTGGAGGCCCCCTTTTAAGGGTATTTGGCTGAAGACCCAAGGTGCGCACAGATTCACTACCTTTACCCAAGTCCAAAGCCTCCTTCCCCTTGAAGGAACTGGATTAGCCAAATCACCCACATTTTTTATGAATAAAGCCCCATTTTATTTTGGATCACTTGGTAGTCGGGAGGATAAATCTGTAGCTAGTTGATCCTCTTGCACAACCACCAAAGATAGATTGTGAGTATCAATTTTGCGGTCTTTTGTTAAGGCTATTCCCATAGATCCAACCTTAGCAAGAAACTCCATGGGAATTCCCTCCTCCTGAACTAAGTCCTCCAAAGAATCAAACTGATTAAAGACCCCATCAGATTGTCTGTCCTTGAGGGTTCTCTTCAGACCTCTCCCCTATTATGGGGCTTAATTGAAATAAATCCCTTCTTATCTACAACTCCGTCAACCAAATGAGCCTTCCCTTTATTCTTCTTAGGACTAGAATCAAAAGAAGCATTAGTGCAGTTGACACTTGAGAGAACCGAGGGCATTTCCTTTGCAGATGCCCATATTCATGACAAAGTTGACATCTAAAAGGAAGGGTTTCATAGTCAAGCTACTAGATCCAAGATAAATTTCCACAGAATCTAGAAAAGGGTTATTTAAATCAATTTCTACACAAATGCTTATTTAAATCAATTTCTACACTAATACAAGCATAAGAAATTACCTTTCAGTCTAGAGTTTTCAAAGCCGAGTCAATCATCTTAAGAAGCAAAAGAGCAATCATATGCAGAATGTCATTTCTCCAAAACTTGGGTGGAAGCCTAGGAAGACAGACCCAAATGGGGACCTTTGTAAGGAGCTCCTCAACCAAGTTGAACCCTAACATGCCAAGGTTTCATGAAAAGCCCAAATTGATTGAAGAAATAAGGACCACCTTCAAAATCCCTATTTAGTAATTGTTGGCAACCATCATTAGCTCCATATCCCCTTTGGGGTTCCAAACCTACCAAGTCCAAGATTCTAGAGTTGGTAATGAAAGGCGAAGGCCCACAAACTTACAAATTAGAGCATGATTTCTCAAGTACTCTACATCCTCCGAGACTGAATACGGCTAGATCATCAAGACATGATGCTCTTGACTTCTCTCCAGATAACCATTTACTTTCTTGATTCTAGGCAAGCCACTCATAGAAGTAGCACCCACGCGTGTCGATAATTTCCCTAGGTGCTCCAAAGTCCTTGCATACAAAGAAGGAGATAGATCTGCCATATCCATGTCTTTGGGGATCTCCACATTTGGGGATACACCACCTATCTCCATAACATAAAACCCAACTAGATGAACAAACAAGAAAAATAGGAGAAGGGAATCACAAACCCCAAGCCCCAAAGCATTAAAGCTCTACTGATCAGAGAAGATCAGGGATCTTCCCCTATGCCAATAAACCCCTTCACATAGCAAAGAGAGGGGAAAGCAAATAGTAAAAACTGAATCAACCACCAGCATGATGTCATATAGACTAAAACCATCCCCAGGATCAAACGGCAACAATAGTCCCCAAAAGTGCACTAGAATAGGGATAAAAAAGCTAAAAAAAAGTGCAGCTAGGGTTTCCCCTAGCCCGCAGAGTAGACACAAGCTTCCACCATTGTCATCTTTTTGGGCTAGACTATAATCTAAATCTCAGATAATCTCTATTATTAATATACCTTAATCCTTTAATTTTCTTACTAGTCTATTAATTAAATATGGTATGATTAAATAATTAGCCATATTATTTAACTTTATATTCAATTAAATTAACACTTATATATGTTGGTCTATACATGCTACAACTTACACATACATTCAACTGGCATGTTTCATGTCTTGAATCCCTTCATAGTAGTACATCAAATACTATAATGAGGAACCATATTTAATCATACCAAGTAAACTCCAACTACACATATTCGATCATATTTTATTTAAAATATAGTAAATATAATTGAAGTATATAATATTATTAAATATGATTAAGTATTCACGCTTAAATATAATACAATATTGTGATCTTTTCACTACATGTCATTCTTAAATATAGTATGATTAAATAATTAGCTCTATTATTTAACTTTATATTCAATTAAATTAACACTTATTTATGTTGGTCTATACATCCTACAACTTAAACATACATTCAACTGTCATGTTTCATGTTTTGAATCTCTTCATAGTAGTACAACAAATACTATAATGAGATACCATATTTGACGTAGTCAAGGATGAAGGGTCGAATGAAGGATTGTCCAACCTTGTAGCATTAAACACCCAAGATCATGATCATAACAAAGATACAATAGAAACATACAAAGAATAGTAGAATGCTAAATAGAGATTCACAATCACACGACACAAGATTATCTTGGGAAAACCCTAAAAGGGAAAAATGAGCCTCAAAAGATAACTCTTCATATATATCATTAGATCTTCCAACACTTTACATCTGCCTCCAGGGATTTCTTACATGTTTGGCCATAGCCCAAGGTTTACAGTAAGAAAATATAGATAGATCATCGCATTAGCATCTTGCTCCCCTTATACTTCCTCCAATATTTGTTTCCATGCAGTCTTTCTCTATCTTCTCACCCTTCCCTACTTTGAAACAATCTTAAGTCATGATTATATATCATTCTCAAGTCTCCCAAATCATTTATGTCAACTACAAGGTGGTGCATAACTCTATGCCATAGGAAACATGTAGTCAACCTTGTATACACACGTCAACCCCAAGTTATATGCAGTGATGTAGGAGTGAAATTACACCATGTGTTTCATATCATTGTTACCAATTTTTCTTATAGCCCAAATTGGTAGAGCTAGAGTACATTCAGTTCGTTTTAGCTAAGAAAGTTTTAACATTTTTTGCTATAAGTTATTTGCATAGTTGGAATGTTTCAGAGATATTTAGTTAGGTTGTAGTTCATCTATTCAATAGAGAGAAAGAATTTTCAGATCATCATTCATTTGCAGAAGGATTGTTTGAAAGATAAGTTTTTTCATTTCACTACAATGATTATTCATTTTAGAAATGAAATACATAAAAGAAATAAACATTGAATTGAATGAAAGAATGATAGATAAAATGTCCCACACAAGCCATGGGAATAGTTGAACTATTACAGACATAGAGAATACACTATGCAACTGAAGATAAGAAAGGAAGAACATATCCATCATTGCATGTTTCGGGGTCTTGGTCTAATCTTCATTGCAGCTAGATCCTCTTCGCTTCTGATCTCTAAGAGAACCTACAGGATTGGAAATAATTTTGTTAGAGCTCTAGATATGGTTTCCTGTGTACCTATCAACAAAAACATAATGAATTGCCTATGGTGTACTATATCTGACATCAGATCATTCACATGCAAGAGAAACTGAAAGAGAAACAACCATTGAGCTTCAATGTTTTTTGAACTAACATGTTTGTTTCATGTACAGGTATAGGATAAGTCATGCAGCTATTTGAAGACATATCAGCATGTGGTGTAAATTGGGCTCCAACAAGGGTTGAGCCCAGCATGTTGCCCCTGAATCTCAAAGGGGATGGAATGCAAAGCATACACATTGACATCAAGATATATTCTGTTATTATATTAACCAAAGTGTATGAATCTCAGGCTCATTGCGCATTTATGACTGTCAGTTCAATATGGAGAAGTAAGAGTCATAAATGAGCATTAAGACAGCTCAGTGATGTCTAAAACTGAGTACACAACAATAATGATCAAAATAGAATAATCAAGTAGATCATGTGTATAGAAGGAGCTCAACTCTCATTAAATGCTTTTGCCATTATAAAGAAGAGAATTTTTTTTCTCCTATCTCAAGAGTGACATGAAGTACATTTATGTTTATCTTTGTTTACCATGAACATCGTAGATCCATATATGTGATAGCCAGAACATTAGGTACAATTCCAACATTTGTATGCTAAATAATTGCCAATGGCCAACATCATTTAGTGATGTATGACTATTTTAGTCACATGATAGCATGAGAATAGTATCAGGTATATGCATGATTGACCAAACTAAAGAGTATAGATGGACAGCCATAATGGTATAATCACAAGATATACATAGTGCATATTGTATTTGACAGTAAAGATGTAGTTGTAAATGGTGTCTACATGTTATTCATGCTAGTAAAGTAGAGGAGCACGAATATCTCATCCATCAAGTGGATCTTTGTAGAAATATGACTGTGTGAATATCAAATATACCTTGCCATTTCAATGCTACAGGAGGGTTCAAGTTAAGATAACAGCATGTACTCTATCTGTCATATTTAATCATAGCGAAATAATGGATTCTCAATATTCATAATCAATCATAAAGCATCAAAGAAACATTTATATTTTGACTATAAATGATCATCAAAAGAGAATGTGCTAACACAACATGGAGGAAGAGAGCATATCCAAATGAATAAGTGAATCTGAATTGGTTTTGCATATACAGAAAATGACAAATGAAACTCAGTATACATGGTATTCTCAAAACCTATCTAAAATTTTAGTATTCATACACCGCTACAAGAAGGAACAATAAAACCATTTATATGTTATCTTGTAGTGGATTTGTTATAAGTCCATGCCACAACAAAAGAGCATCATTATCATATAGTGTAGTTGAAGCTATGGACAAATGCCATGATAAGGTCACATGTGGAGTCATTGGCCTTAAAGAAAAGCAAAATATACTAGATTGATACTGATAGTTTGCATCACATGTAATGGTTTCATCTCAGATCAAGTTACTTTGACCAAATGAAAAAGACAATGGTCACATATACAGGAATGTAGAGTGAGTATTCCCTCATTAAAGATCAAACCCATTTAGGGTTTCTTTTGAAATTCAAATACAAATAGAGAGGAGGTATGAAATCTTACAAGTTTATATAAACATTGAATGCTTAGAGATATAGAATGGAGCTCGCGGCCTGTAATAGAGTACATAGTTCTTTGCAATATAAGTAAAGCCTGGGAGTTCATTTGTATAGGGTTTCAAGATAGATACAGAAATAAATGATAAAATGGAACTATGTTTTCTTAACCCATCTAGGGTTTCATTTTGGAAATGATTATAAAATGTATGTTTCTAGTCATGGCCAGAACAAGGTGAACCCATTTAAGATTTCAAGCTACAGGTGCATAAAATGGAGAGATTACCAATCATAGTCACGGTCCAGTAATGGAGTAATCTTTTTCACTAGTTACAAAATAACCCACCTAGGGTTTCAAACCAAAATTGTAGATAAAGAAAGGAGAACATGGAGTTTAAGCCCATACACATACAAATATTTAGAAGTACAGTATATGGCTACGGGTTTTAACCCACAAAATCTATAGAATGCCAGTAGAATGGTGAAGAAATCAAGAAATATATCTAGAGTTTGAAATCGAAGAACTCACATTGACTGATGTACAAAGCCATGGGTATTTGACCCATATTTTGGTTTTTACATTACCTTCGAAGGAGCCTTAGAGATGCATCCATGGTGGCCTGAGCACATGGAATAAAATGACAAAGAAATAGAGATTAAAAAGTGCATAAGAAATAGCCACAGTTGCAACCATGAAAGCTAGGTTTTGCTTCATGAAATGATCAAATTTGCGTAGGAGGAGTCTTACCTTTTGTTTTTTGTAACAATGTATGATAGATCCAACAAAATCTATCAAGAAAATGCATAGGAGTTGAGCTTTTTTCTAGTCCAAACCCTAGCATGGCAGTGGCTTGGATGCAGAGAACATTTTCTCTCAAAAGTTTGAAGTCAAAATGAGGCTGAGAAAAGAGGGCAAGGTCTTTTTGCTTTAGGGTTTACATATGCTCTAATTTAATCGATGGGCATTTTATCACATTCAAATCATTTTTATTTCCAAAGTAATACCCCTCGTGGTATCATATTTGTCCTAAAGCGTAAGTCTTAAGGCTTGGAGTGGTATCGAAAACTTCAGCCTTGTGTATTCCATGTTAAGGTTTGATACTTTAAAAACTCATTTAGGTCCCTTTTGGAGACAGGTCATATGCCTTGGAGGCTATTTGCAAAGCTATTTGGAGGGTAGGCTTTATTGGCCTCTTTTTATGCTACACATATATGCCTTGATATATTTTATGATCAAATGCTATGTAATGTAATATGCTTGGTGACATGCCACATATGATCTTATCATTTTTTGTAAAAAATCAAATCAAATCAGGATATATGGGAGACAGCTAGATCTTTCTTGGCAGTCAAAGTTAGAGAGTTAGAGATTAGAGTTCAAATTTTCAGAGTCTTCCTCTCACACCGATAGAGTTGTACTTTAGATTTTGTACTCATTAGTCCTTGTAGTTTATAGAGTAGCATTTTTCCTTCCCATTTGTATACTCATTTGTAAGATTGATCTGATATTACATTGTGATAGTTATTTATCCTCTATTTTCTCTTAATTTTTGTGATGGGTATTCAAGTATTTTATTTGATTCAAGTTGCTTGTTGTGTTCAGACGAACCTTCATGTGAAATATTAATGAATTAAGTATAATCAAGGGGTTGTGAGAGTTATAGTTCTATGAACTGATTGTGTGTAAGATCTGGTAGGAGTTTAAGTATTGGTGCATCACCTTAGGAGTTAGTTTTAGTTATCTTTTCATTTGCAGTTATCCTTCTACCCCTTTTCCCATAAAGTCATTTAGATTAGGAAAACCATTCAGAGAACCAGCTCACTCTAGAGATTCACTCTCAACATAGATTACCCACAATCTAACAATGTTCACATGTTACAATAGGATAGCTAAGTTTATCTTTGCTAAGGGTGCAATCCTGATTGTTAACAATTTTTGGCATGCCTGATGGGACTCTAAAAGTATTTTCAAAGAAGTTTTTCAATTCTTAAAGCTGTTGTTTTGGTATATGCAGTAGTGTTCCAAACATTGGAGGCTTTTACAGTATACCTGGTGTTGGTCATGATGTTAGTCATTCGCAAACATAGAATAAAAGTTACACAACAACCTTTACTCATCTTGAAAGATACGATGAATTCAAAGAATTCATGATCCCAAGTCTCCGTTGATTAGGTCTTAATCTACTGACGTTACTCAGTGGTTGATGTGTGTTGCTATTTTCCATTCAGGGGCCTTACGTGTTTCTGCACTGTTCATCATCATCATCTTCAAATATCCTGCTCTGGATGTTCGCTCTGCATAAGTCTCCAACAATTCTACCTCTGCACTGTAAATTTAGTCAAATAATGTGCATACATGCCGATATTTGCATGATTTCTATCATTATTTATGATTCTTTGCATGATATTTTCAGTACTACATGCATTTAACTCAAATATGCTAAGGATCTTCAGTTACCTACAGGATTTCAGCATATTTCACTGTTTCTGCTTGTTATTTATCATGATTTGCAGTTATGGTGATGCATTAATGAAATTGAAAAAAGGAAAAGGGTTAGAGAGTGAGATTCCTAAAATTACTGGACTTAGATCACTGATTCACATACAAGCTCCCATACTTGCAATGAAAAGAAGGAAAACTAGAAATCATACTTCACCAGGACATTCCACAAATCCGCATGATCTAGTGCAAAGCTTCAAAGGAAAGTTGACAACAACATGTAATGAAATGAAAGCACTTCCAGTTGAACACAGCATTCACCAGTACATATCCAGAAATCAACAAGAAGATTACGTAAAATTTACAATCGGGATGTAATCTGGAACTTCATATTCATTCAGTATGCTCAAGAATAGGTACATTTACAGTGATCTGAAGAAAGAACCTTGACATTTCAACAATTCTATCCTCATTAGTCTCAGTAATCCGATCTCCTAACTTATTCTACAGTAATTGACTCTTTGCGCCAGATGCGTCTATGTATTCTAATGTATTCCTTCCTCTTTCTAATGACAAGCTCTGGATGTTATATAGAGCAACTGCCAGAAAACGGTTACAATGATCCAAGGATCAGGATCCTCTCATAACAAACAACAGCCCAGATGAAAAGCACATGCTTCGTCAGTTAGCAAATGTACAGCTAGCACAGAATATTCCAGCATCTTCAACTTGATTCGGTCTCCAGCTGGCGAACAACATATTTGACAATATCCTCTTCATGTCTGGCCTATGTTGCCTCCATGCGCAACTTTGTAATTATCAGCTTCAGCAGCATCATCATGATCTCAACGCTCAGCTTCAGCAGCATCATCATGATCTCAACGCTCAGCTTCAGCAGCATCATGACGACCTCCTGCAAATAAACAGACAAACATTAAGTTCATCATCATCATGATAAACAACAGGAAGTAAAACGTTTTATTAACAGGCTTCAAAATATGCAACCACAGGCAATCGGGCTCCAAATTTCCATCGCTTCATGTTTTTGCCCATTTTCTTGTATATCGGGTTCAAAATATGATCATGATGATCTTAAATTATACAAGGAAATAATCGCCCTTCAACCATCCTTAGAATCCGGCCTTGCATCATCATCATATTTGCATCGGCGTGATTACATATGATCAGGGTGACAATTTTACCTTAGGCCGACGGCAACAGTTATACCGACGCCAAAAATTATGATGATGACCAACTATATGCCTTCTGTCTGTCCGCAGGATATTTGAAATATGATGATCCTCCTTTCCTAATGCTCTGATGAAAAGCACATCAGGATGTTTTGTTCTTGCACATTCGGGAAAGAAAGACATCGTCATCATCATCATGATGAAGACAAACAGGAGGACCTGGAAAATGATCCTGCCGCTGAGGAATATCATGATGACGTCATCGTCATCATCGGGTTTCAATAAAATGCAAAGGGATGACGTCATCGTCATATTCGTTAAGATCAGGAGGTAAATGGAATATCGGGTTCCCTCTAAGGAAGATGATCAGGTCATGAAAGCAGTATGACCCCTTTTTTGGCCAAGGCAATCCGCTCGAAAGGTCAGGATGATGAACATCATCATCATCATATACGCACTGGGTGATCAAAAATATGATCCTGCCGAAAGTCCTGATAATGTCATCAGGATATCCGGGGCTTGTGTTAATCTTCGAAGATGACGTCATCGTCATCATCATATTGGTGAAATGGATCACGCCTTGGAAAATATCTTGCCGAAGGACAAAGGTGATGGTGACGTCATCGTCATCATCATATTTGCAAAAGGTTATACTTGTCGGCAGGATGATACTACGAACTGTCGGGAAAGACTAACAAGATCATGATGATCTTGTTCAACATGACTTGGAAAAGGAAAATCATCTTCCGCTTCGAAAGATAAGGTGATCATCATGATCACGCAAAAGGAGGTCAGGAGGATATTAGGAAATGTCAGGTCTCGAAATATCATGATGATGTTGAACACCAGGACTGTCGTGCGCGCGCAAATTATGCAGATGGCAGATTTCTCTAAGTAAGGTGATATTATAATATCAGCATGATATTATAATATGCTCGCGATGTTAGAATATCATGATGATGATGATGTTAGAATATCATGATGATGATGATGTTTCCAGGGTCGCTTGACGGGAAAAGCTCACCCTGACTTAAGATTGACGTCCGGATGTTTCGGGACTGCATGATTTTTATCAGGTGATAGAGTAAGATCATGATGATGACCTTTGGCGACTCAAAAGACCGCTCGACGGGAAAAGATTACTATGACTTAAACTTGACGTCCGGATGTTTCAACCTCAGGATATTATCGGGGGGCTTTTCGAATATCATGATGATGATGTTCATACAGCAATTATCAGGTTTGACCAAAACTTTGACTGCTCACAACTCCTTCATATGGACGAATTTTCAAGTGATGTAAAAGGCAAACCTGCATGGAATTTCAAACTCATTCTAACCATGAAGTCATAGAAACAAAATATGAACTTTGACAAACTAACCTCATGATGATGACCTACCTCCTTCTGACCTTCATGATGATGATGCACCTGACTTATTTTTACCAAAACCGCCAGAAACAGACAACACAAGCCAAAACAAAAGCTGGGTCCCTGTTTTACCAAGTCAAAATGGGGCGTGTTGTGTAACCACACAACACCTGGAAACTTAATTTTCTCTGGTCTTGCATGCAGACTTAGTATATTCAGCTTATGAAAAGTAGATTGGGACATATTGGACTATTTCAGTCCAACAGTATGTTCATATATCCTGATATTTGGTGTGTGTATCAATGATCTTAGCATTTGGAGGAAGAAAATCAAACACATCTGGTGACTCTGAATTCAAATCTATTGGTTTCAGTATGATTAAATGCTGGTATGTTACAAAAATCATCTATTCATTCCATTTTCCAACTTTTATATATGAGTGAAAATGTCAGATTTTCATAGGCAGTATGAATATCCACTACCATACTATGAAAATGTTGTCCATGGGGCCCCTTATCAATCATATTAGACCAATCAAGATGTTGTTTTCAATTCCATAGTTTTTCAAAACCATCATACCAAGCTTAATTGCCACCCTCCCATCCGTACTCAGCCTCCTTACCAGCCATACACAAGTAGCCATAATGTTGGTTTTAGTCCAAATACTCAGGCTGCTTACTACATGCCCATTCCTGCACAATCTCCTAGTCAGCCAAAACAGTCTGAAATTAAGGAGCTTAAGGACATTCTATCAGACCAAAACAAGTAGATGGAGGAGATTAAAAGGTAATGTGAGTATAATTAGCACCAGGAGGAACTGGCTTATCAAGCCTATCTTCATAAGTAGGAATTAGAGGCACAAAGAACACAGTTTGAACTAGAGATTGCAAGCATAAAGATTTATTAGTATCAACAAGGAGGGGAATTTCAAGCAAGGTAGTATGAAGAGTTTGATTTGCAGCTGCAAGAGTTAAATCACCAAGCTTACCTTCAATGGCCAGAGTAGCTATCTTGTCAGACATTTAGTTCTGATTAGGAGACACCAAGGAGATAGTTTGAAGAGAATTGTGAGAGAGACGCAGTTGCAAAAAAAAAAAATTTGCTTGCCTGAGCCCAAGTAGCTCCTGTCGTTCTAGAGTAGCTGACTCAAGAAGAGGTGCGTAAGTATAAATTTTCATTTTTAGACAAAATGAGCCTCTTAATGTTGAGATTCTACATTTTAAGCAGAGTAAAGTCCTTGATTCCTCAAGTCAACCTCTTAAGCTTAAAATACCCAGTTTCAGAAGCCCTCACCCCTTGCAAGTTGAGGAAAATGCTCAGGGTCAGCCTAGTGTAGTTGCAGACTAGCCACTTGAAGAATTCTTTTCTCGCCAAGAGCTTAGTTTTGAATGCAAACAGACTCCCCAGAAAATCAAAATCCCAAGTTTCAGAAGTTTTGATTTTGCTGAAGAGCCTGTTAGAATTCAAGACCAACCCATTAACCAACAGTTTCACTCATATCAAGAAATCCAAGAAGTTCCCCAAGTTTCCCAACTAGATAAATCTGATTGTCTTATCACTATTTTCCTTTATAAGGATGGACCTATTGTTTTCCAAAATGACTCATTCACCATGGAGGAAGCTAGGAAGGTAAATTTACTACATATAGCTATGGAGCAATATCAATTAAAGCAGAAAAAGATCGAACAAGAGAAGAGTCCTTCTAATGAATCCATCAAGGTTTGCACTGAAGAGCTTCCTTGTTTTGCAAAAGATGATAAATTATTTTTAGAAAATTAACTAGTGCAAGAGGTTGATTCACATGGAAAGTTTTCTACTGATTGTGTTGCATCCCCAGCTAAATCCAAGCATGATGCATATGAAAAGTATGTTGGTTCAAATTTGACACTGAACCCTTTGCATTTTGATTCATTTGAAAAAAATTCTAATGATGTTCATAAGATGCATGAAAGCAGGGTACAAAAGTCGCAAGACTAAGGTCTTCAGTTGCAGAGATAGAATGCCCATGTCTCATTAGAGAAGGCACCAGGTAATAAAAAAGATTTAGTAACTTTGTTTGATCAACTACCTAGTTTTGTGAAACTAGATGAGGAAAGCATGCTCATACTAACGGTAGCAGTTCCAAAATGCCAAGAGGATCCTCAACAATATGAGGAGCTGCTGATTGAAGCTAAGCAACCTGACAGGGAGGTCTTGGATCAAGTGGAAAAGTGTGAAGATAAGTCTGCCATGGAACTTACATGGCTGACTGAGGACTATTATGAGGTGAAAAAACAACCCTCTTTTATTAGAAAATCAAGATGAATGTGATAAAATTTCATTTTCAGATGACCTGGATGATTTTGTGGCAAATTTGGACAAGGTGGAAAAGGTTTTAGTTAGTCTATTTGATGAGATTCCTAGCTTTGATGTTTGAGATGAAAGTAGCATATCTATGCCAAGTTTTAACCATCAAAGTATTGTAGAATATTCAGATAATATGTTGATTCATGAATAGGTACATGAAAGCAACCCTAATTTGACTGATGATGATCTATTTCAATCTAAAATTGAGCTTTTCTGCTCATGCATGGATGTTATGCCAACACCTTTGGAGGAGGACAATGTTGATCAATAGGAGCAGCCTGTAGAAGAGGATTACTTGGGGCAGCAATAACAATAGGGTGAAAGGACAAAAAATCCTAATCAGAAAACTAGTTGTGAAAGTCCAAGTTTCATCCTTGCAAGAGGATGTCCAATCCAGGATTTAGCTGACAGGAACCTAAATAAGGAGTCGCATATCATTGTTGTACCCAAGGAGGAGATTACAACCTCAAAACAGCAAAATCAACTCACCTGTGCATCCTGAATAAGTTATATGCTTGATCAAACTTAAGAGGTGAGTGGGTTAGCTTAAGTTCTTCACAAAACATCGCAACGGTTTGTGGGTTGTCTCTTGGTTTCCCATCTTTTATCAGTAGTCTATAATCTAGCAAGACATGACATGTTGGTTAGGAGGGGTAGTTATTTCACCCAATTAGTGAATCAGTTTGTTTGACTAGCTTCCTTGGCTAGTTAGAGTAGGTTAGATTTAGTGTTCTCAGTTAATAAGTGCTTCATGCACATTTCCTTTCAGTTAGTTTTTGTTTCCCTAAGTGTTGTTGCATAGGTTTTTTGGCCACCAGGGCATACTAGTTTGTTTCTAGTTTCATTTGTTTTTGTTTTCTGCTGCTATTTAGAATAATGTATAGTTGAGTATCTATTTTCTGAGTTTATGATGAGAGGAGTATGACTCAATGCCTAATGGATAGCTTAAGGCAACTGGTCATCATGCTTAGCAGGAAAACATATAGCAGAAGTCACCAAAAATGTTACCAATTTTTCTTACAGCCCAAATTGGTAGAGCTGGAGTACATTCAGTTCATTTTAGCTAAGAAAGTTTTAACATTTTTTTCTATAAGTTATTTTCATAGTTGGAATGTTCCAGAGATATTTAGTTATGTTGTAGTTCAGCTATTCAACATAGAGAGAATTTTTAGATCATCATTCATTTGCAGAAGGATTGTTTGAAAGATAAGTTATTTCATTTCACTACAATGATTATTCATTTTATAAATGAAATACATAAAAGAAATAAACATTGCATTAAATGAAAGAATGATAGATCAAATGTCCCACACAAGCCGTGGGAATAGATGAACTTGTATAGACATAGAGAATACACTATGCAACTAAAGATAAGAAAGGAAGAACATATCCATCATTGCTTGTTTCAGGGTCTTGGTTTGATCTTCATTGGAGCTGGCTCCTCTTCGCTCCCATCACTCCTGATCTCAGAGAGAACTTGCAGGATTGGAAAAAGTTATGTTAGAGCTCCACATAGGGTTTCATGTGTACCTATCAACAGAAACATAATGAATTACCTATGGTGTACTATATCTAACATCAAATCATTCACATGCAAGAGAAACTGAAAGAGAAACAACCATTGAGCTTCAATATTTTTTTAAACTAACATGTTTGTTTCATGTACAGGGATAGGATAAGTCATGCAGTTGTTTGAAGACATATCAGCATGTGGTGTAAATTGGGCTCCCACAAGGGTTGAGCCCAGCATGCTACCCCCTAAATCTCAAAGGGGGTGGAATGCAAAGCATACACATTGACATCAAGATATCTTCTATTATTGCATTAACCAAAGTGTATGAATCTCAGGCTCATTGCCCATTTATGACTGTCAGTTCAATATAGATAAGTAAGAGTCATAAATGAGCATTGAGATAGCTCAGTGATGTCTAAAACTAAGTACAAAACAACAATGATCAAAATAGAATAATCAAGTAGATCATGTGTATAGATGGAACTCAACTCTCATCAAATGCTTTTGCCATTATAAAGCAAAGAATTTTTGTTGCTCCTATCTCAAGAGTGACAGGAAGTAGGTTTATGTTTATCTCTATTTATCATGAACATCATAGATCCATGTATGAGACAACCAGAACATCAGGTACAATTCCAACATTTGTATGCTAAATAATTGCCAATAGACAACATCATTCAGTGATGTATGACTATTTTAGTCACATGATAGCATGAGAATAGTATCAGGTATATGCATGATTGAACAAATTGAAGAGTGCAAATGGACAACCATAATGGTATAATTGCAAGATATACCTAGTACATATTGCCTTTGATAGTCAATATGCAATTGCAAATGGTGTCTACATGTTATTCATGCTAGTAAAGTAGAGGAGCACAAATATCTCATCCATCAAGTGGATCTTTGTAGAAATATGACTGTGTGAATATCAAATATACCTTGTCATTTCAATGCTACAGGAGGGTTCAAGTTAAGATAACAACATGCACTCTATCTGTCATATTTCATCATAGCCAAATAATGGATTCTCGATATTCATATTTAGTCACAAAGCATTAAAGAAACATTTGTATTTTGACTATAAATGATCATCAAAAGAGAATGTACTGACACAACATGGAGGAAGAGAGCATCTCTAGATGAATAAGTGAATCTAAATTAGTTTTGCATATACAAAGAATGACAAATGAAACTCAGTATACATGGTATGCTCAAAACCTATCTGAAATTTTAGTATTCATATATCACTACAGGAAGGAACAATAAAACCATTTATATATTATCTGGTAGTGAATGTTATAAGTCCATGTCACAGCAAAAGAGCATCATTATCATACAGTGCAATTGAAGCTATAGACAAATGCCATGATGATAAAAATGTATGCAAAGGAAAGAAGACATATCTTGTTGTTCTAAGATGAAGCATCATATAATAAGGTCACATATGGAGTCATCAGCCTTAAAGCAAAGCAGAATATACTAGATTGATATTGAGAGTTTGCATCACATGTAATGGTTTCAGCTCAGATCAAGTTGCTTTGACCAAATGAAAAATTCAATGGTCACATATATAGGGATGTAGAGTGAGTATTTCCTCATTAAAGATCAAACCCATTTGGGGTTTCTTTTGAACTTAAAATATAGATACAGAGGAGCTATGAAATCTTTCAAGTTTATATGAACACTAAATGCTCAGAGATATAGAATGGAGCCTGCGACTTGTAATAGAGAACATCAGTTCTTTACAATAGAATTAAAGCTTGAGAGTTCATTTGTATAGGGTTTCAAGATAGATACAGAAATAAATAATAAAATGGAACTATGTTTGCTTAACCCATCTAGGGTTTCATTTTGAAAATGATTATAAAATGTATGTTTCTAGTCACGGGCAAAATGAGGTGAACCATTTAAGATTTCAAGCTATAGGTGTATAAAATGGAGAGATTGCCAGTCATAGTTGCCGGCCAGTAATGGAGTAAGCTTTTTCACCAGTTAAAGAATAACCCACTTGGGGTTTCAAACCAAAATTGGAGATAAAGAAAGTAGAACATGGATTTTAAGCCCATACACATACAAATATTTAGAACTAAAGTATATGGCCATGGGTTTTAACCCACAAAATCTATAGAATGCCAGTAGAATGGTGAAGAAATCAAGAAGTATATCTAGAGTTCAGACTCGAAGAACTCACCTTGACAGATATACAAAGCCATGGGATTTGACCCATAGTTTTATTTTTACATTGCCTTCGAAGGAGCCTCAGAGATGCAGCCGTGGTGGCCCAAGCACAGGGAATAAAATGAAAAAAAACAAAGATTAAAAAGTGTATAAGAAACAACCACAGTCGCGGCCATGAAAGCTAGGTTTTGCTTCATGAAATGAAGGAAAATGATCAAATTTGCGCAGGAGGAGTCTTTCCTTTTGTTTCCTATAACAATCTGTGCCAGATCCAATGAAATCTATCAAGAAAATGCAGAGGAGTTGAGCTTTTTTCCAGTACAAACCCTAGCATGGCGGTAGCCTGGATGCAAAAAATATTTTCTCTCAAAAGTTCAAAGTTAAAATGAGGCCGAGAAAAGAGGGCAAGGTCTTTTTTCTTTAGGGTTTGCATATGCCCTAATTCAATCAATGGGCATTTTATCACATGCAAATCATTTTTATTGCCAAAGTAATACCCCTCGTGGTATCATGTTTGTCCGAATGCCTAAGTCTTAAGACTTAGAGTGGTATCGAAACCTTAGGCCTTGTGTATTCCATGTTAAGGTTTGGTACTTAAAAAAATCATTTTGGTACCTCTTGGAGATAGGTCATATGCCTTGGAGGCTATTTGCAGAGCTATTTGGAGGGTAGGCCTTATTGGCCTCTTTTTATGCTACACATATATGCCTTGCTATATTTTATGATCAAATGCTATGTAATGTATCATGCTTGGTGAAATGCCACATATGATCTTATCATTTTTTGTAAAAAATCAAATCAAATCAAGATATATGGGAGATAGCTATATCTTTCTTGGCAGTCAGAGTTAGAGAGTTAGAGATTAGAGTTCAGATTTTTAGAGTCTTCCTCTCACACTAAGAGAGTTGTACTTCATATTTTGTACTGATTATTTCTTCCAATTTATAGAGCAGTAGTTTTCCTTCCCATTTGTCTACTCATTTACAAGATTGATTTGATATTGCATTGTGATAGTTATTTATCCTCTATTTTGTCTTAATTTTTGTGATGGGTATGCAAGAATTTTATTTGATTCAGGTTGCATGTTGTGTTCAGACCAAACTTCATGTGAAATATTAATGAATTAAGTATAATCAAGGGGTTGTGATAGTTATAGTTTTGTGAACTAATTGTGAGTAAGATTTGGTAGGAGTTTAAGTATTGGTGCATAACCTTAGGAGTTAGTTTTAGTTATCTTTTCATTTGTAGTTATCCTTCTACCCCATTTCCCAAAAAGTCATTTAGATTAGGAAAACCATTCAGAGAACCAGCTCACTCTGGAGATTCACTCTCAACATAGATTACCCACAATTTGAGAGTGTTCCTATGTTGCAATAGGATGGCTAAGTTTATCTTTTCTAAGGGTGCAATCCTGATTGATAACAATCATAAGCTCTAGTAGACCCAATTTATCTCTACATGATCTTAGTTCCTAGTGCACAATCCCTAATCATTGGTGCAAACTTCCAAGCTTTACTAAAATCATTCCTCATGCAACCTAATAACATAATCTTCACTCTTATGCCTCTAGATATCTTTCAGGTAACTCTAACCTTCTAAAACTTGGATCAAACATGCCTCCTGACTAGCTCTATTTATCTTCCCAACCATAAGACCAGAAAGCTAACTGTGATGGAATGCGGCGATTGTCAATGATGCTCTTATTAACCAATTACATAGTCTTGACTTAGGTGCTTCCAGATATCATTGCAGCGATTGATAACTTCTAAAACTCAGATATGACATGCCTCCTACCTTGCTCCACATAACCTTCAAACTGCGATACTAGACAATCAACTACGATAGAATGTGGTAGACTCTAATGATTTTCAAACTAAACTGACTTTCAAGTGCTCCTGCATTAGACTCTTAGGTTTAATTAAAAAGTGATGCTCCTACATTAGGCTCATCAAATTGATAGTTCAACGATCTATTTGCAAATCACTCCACTGCCTCATGGTCGATAGTTTGTAAGGTATTGTTTTCAAGCTACCTCAAATTCTCCTTTTATGGTGGCCTAAGTTTGGTTCTCTACTTAATAATTGTTGCACTACCTTAATGGTCAGAGGTCTGAGAAAGTATTCTTTACAAGTTGCCTCAAATTTGCCTTTTGTGGTGGTCTAAGTTCGGTGCTCTTCTTACAAACTGTTGCACTACCTCAATGGTTGGTGGTTTGAGAAAGTCTTCTTTGCAAGATGCCCCAAGATCAATACTTCATACATAGATACCAACTTCAATCAACTAAGAGTCAAATAGCCTCATCATCCCATAACACTTAGGAACAATCATTTTTCTACTTCCCTAATTTAGTACTTATTTAATGCATCCTTAACTTCTCTCTGTGGTACTTTCTAACCCTCAGTTCTAGCTACAACTCATTCCACACAGATGGAATTTGTCTAGTTCCTTCTCTGCACGCACTACCCCTATACTTCTCTAGATGTTTCTTTACTCATACTCCCTTTATTGCAGTGTGATTTGTTACTTCTCTTCCTCTTGTAGTAGAATTCCTTGTCATCCCTTCTTTTACTATGATATGGACTTCTTTTTTGTTATTTTTGGCACATGTTCCTTCCCTACCGCATTTTGACCTATATTCCCCTTTCTCTCCAACACATGAATACTTTAGCCTATGGAAACTTTTGAACATACAAGTAACATATTTCCATTTCGATCCATCAATCCATCCATAATCCATACAATCTATCATAGACTCTCTCCTTCACATTTTATTCCAACACATCTTTTCAGAGTGATTCCTTAATCCATAGATTTTACAAAAGTGCAAACCCCAACACATTCCAATCTAAATAGAGTTCCATATCTCACTCCCCTAGAAAGATCTAATTTACCTATATCAAATCTACAACCTTTATCATTAAAGGTATAATATATTCTAGAGTCAGTCATGTCTTAGAAATAGACAAAATATTTCTAGCCAAACTTGGAATATGTAATACATTTGAGAGTGTTCTCAATCTTCCATTCATGAAAGACACATGTACATTCCCTCAACCAACTATCTTTAGAGAGTTGTTATCACCTAGAAAAACATTTCCTCCATTACATTCCTTGCAGTGAAAATACCATTCTCTATGAGTCATCATGTGATAAGATGCACCTAAGTTAATTAACCAAGAGTCATCATTAATGATATTAGTAAAAATAAAAACATCACTACTATATTCATCATTGTCTAAGGATTTGTCAAAAGAATAAACATCCTTCTTGGATTTATAGTTATCTTTAATGTGACCTCTTTTGACACAATTCCAACATTTTAATTTTAATTTTCTAGGAGACTTTGATCTATACTTTCTCTTAGACTTCTTATCTCCATTTTTCTTCTTGCCCCCTCTATTCTTAGAACTATGCCTTAGAATAAGAGCATTATAATTGGTTTTATCCATGGACTTCCTTCTAATTTCTTCACTTAACAAAATGCCTAAGATATTTTCCAGTTTAGGTGAAGTAGTATTACTACTAATTTTTATGATTATATTACTAAGTTAATTGTCATGCTTATATTATATCTTCATGATGGACAATGAGATGGATGGATGGAGTATAGTTTGTGATTCATGGTGTAGTGATTTGGGATGGTCATAACATTCCTATAAGAGTACTTGAGTCACTTGTAATTGTAAATTCATGGAACCTATAGAAGTTATCTTCTTTTGGAGATTGTGATTTTACTTTGACCTTTGGGAGCTCATGTTGTTGCATTTGAGTTATTTGATTATGTGGGGGCCATGGATGATCATCAGTTAGGAGATATTAATTACAATGTCATGGGTAGGTTTGGATCACTTGTAGTGTGAGATTTTGCTATGATATGATATTGTGCAATGGATGAATCTAGACCTTTCTATTTTGTAGTCTTGGCATGATGTGGGTGCACTTGGGAGTAGATTTATCTGTTAGAGGTAGATGATCTTGTATGACAAAGATGTAATTAATGATTTCATGTGGAGTTCTTAATTTTACTATTGGAACTTTGATAGTGATTTGTGGTAGTCTTCTAGTATTGAGTATAATAGTTATTTTTCCTTGGGAGCTTCTAGATATTGTAGTGATATAGTTGGAGTTTAGTTGGCATGACATGGTCTTTGGGGTGCTCATAGATACTAGATAGATTTGGATGAGATTAGAGATCTCTTTTTATAGCGATTATTTGTTGATATGGTTACTCGTTGATGAGGTTTCAATAGGAAGACCAAGGAGACTACACTTAAAGATGGATGTGAGTTCATCGTGGACCTGATGAGGAGATTTTTTATGGAGAGTCACAATGAATTAGTGCATCTCAATAAGAGAAATCTCATTCCCCACTCTCAATCCACTCAGTAGAGAATCATCTAATAGGTATTGCCTACCTTGTTTTTAGATGTATTTATTTCAAGATTTATATGTTTTTGAGGATTAGTCTTGAGTTGTGGATGTTAGTTCTAGAGGGTTAGTTTGAGAAGTACATGGCATGGTTTCTTTTTCCTTTGTCTCCTTTTTCATATGAGTTTGTTATGAGGAAATTTTTGAGTAGTGTATAGGATGGTTTTGGGCATAATCCCTTGTTTTAGGAATGGATGTTTTGTTTGATCTTCCTTCAATTTGAGAGGCTTACATCCTGGTTAATTTATTAATATATGGTATGTTTTACTTGAGGTTGAATGATTGGATGTTGAGAAGGATTTTCTATTCAGAGTTTCAGGAAGGAGATCATACTCATCATAGATTTATCATATTGGTGTTTAGAGGACATGGTTTTTGAGTTGAAGGTTTTCTCTCTATGTTCTAGTGCTTCTTCCTAGAGGTTTTTGTTCACATGACATTGGGTTGAGGTTTGAGTGGAGCTTTTGTGATCACTATGGAGGCTCTTTAACCTCTATCTTTTATGATGTAGAGAACTTGGGAGAGATATAGAGATCAACAGTGAGAGAATGATTTTATAGTAGTTTAGTTTGTAGGCTTGTATAACATTGTGTATTTTCTTTGGTATTATATGATATTGATGACATCAATCACATCCTTCTTTTGGGTGCTATCGATGGACTTTTGGATGAATTTGATTGATTTTAGATTTGACATTACCCATGATTATGGATTGGTTTAGATATGGTGATGGTAGAAGGTCTACTTGTGATGATGTGTATGCCTTTTTTGAGGTATGGCTAGTTGGATATGTTAGAAACTAGTATTGGTTCCTATTCTAGATGTTAGTGAGTTGGGATATTAAGTTGGGATAGTATTTAATGATGTTTCAATGTGATATTTAGTGTCATCACTTTTGAATATTATCTTATCTTTCATGCATTGGCATGATGGAGGATGAGAGGGTTCTTGTTTAAGATGGTGGTCACCTTGGTTGTTGTTGTTGCAGGTATCTTAATGGAGTATATGGAGCACTTGTATGTTTAGATGGTACATGTTAGATATAAGGATTGCTCCTTGATGATAGAGTGTACTTTTGACCCATTATGAAAGCTATACAATAGTGGGAGAATGATGGGAAAGGTGTGTTGTACACCTTGCATAATGATAATAATGTTAATAATGTAAAAGTAAATATTTAATTGGGGTGCACCTTAGAGATGTGGATACCACATGTGTTAGAGATTCATGGGGCCACTTGTATTTTTATGTGACATTGGGATAAATATTTATTGTGGGTGTCACATTGGGAAAATATTTATTATTAGAAAAAATTAGTACCAAATATTTAATTTGGAGTCATGTTTAGTGAGGTCATGGTTATGAGGCACATGGTTTATGTAATACCACTTAGTGGTGTTTTACAAGATTGTATTTATAAAAGAAAGCAAATGAGTAGTTATTGAGGTTTGCTTGTGTAACCTTTGTCCTATTGGTTAAGGTTGGATTGAGCATATCTTGTAGGTTGCATATGTGGGAGCATGGATTGGGATGTGTGGCTACATGGTTCTCATTTTCTTGTTCACATAAAATAATCCAACTAGGATCCTTCATGCTTCGAATGCTTTGCATGGAGACTATCCAAGTGTATTGTAATATTCTCCATAAGATAATACATTGAGTATGTGAGTGCTTTTGGAGGATGGGTTTTTCCTTAAGAGGGTTTCCTAGGATACATTTGGTGTCATCTCGTGGTATACTTTGTTATTGTTTTGAATTATTGATTCTAAATACTTTTTTTGCATTTATTTCTCATATATTAATCTTGACAAGATTCATAGGAATAATTGGAGATGAGGGGATGCTCTTCTACTTTGTAAAAAAATAATAGTATAACTACACAAGTATCAATATAAAACATCCTCCACAAATATTATCTATTTTCCTTCCATATCTAACATCCTACACCACATCAACCATTCTCCTCTCATACCTAACACCATAGAAACATTTTCCTTCCATATCCAATACCATTACACACCCAGCACAACATCTCCAACATAATATCTCATGAAAACACGTAAGGCAATCAATGCAAAAATTCCTTCATAAGGAATGCATATTTTTCTCTCATAAAAACATGTAAGGAACTCTATGTCAAAATTTATCTGCAAGAAATGCATATTTTCCATAAGGGAGGTTCCACACCTCTCTTAACCTTACACATGGGTTGTTTTCAATCTAACTAGGAGAGCAAAACCCAACACAACACTCCCTTTCTAAAATATATATAAAAACATAACAACATAAAATCTCAACAAAAGAGAAATCACAAATAAGCTCAAGCCAACATATGAAATCACACAAAAAAAAAACATATTCATCTTGCATATTCTACAAAGAAAGCTATGAATCCTACATCTAATAGCTTCCAAAAATGGTAGAGATGTTCCTTATTAAGGATTCTTTTAAGAGAACCCTCTCCAAGCCTTCTCTCTTCCAAGATCTCAAGACTCCACACTATCTCACAATAACAATAACCTAAAAGAACCCCTCTAAACTCTCCAAGAGAGTTATAAATAAAGAAATCCATCCTTAGTACAATTCCATAGAAAACTTATTAAGGAAGGATTGGATGATATAAAGTCAATCTTCCTTCTTCCCCAAGCCAAATCTCACCATACTTTTTCCAAGGGACTTTAGGAGGATCAAATCTTGTCCAAATCTCAAATTTTATATCACAAAAAATACCCACCCCATAGGTATTCACCCTAGGGACTTATTTTTACTTAATAAATGAAGAAAAATACACTTTTAAAAGACCTTTAAAAATCCATCTAAGTTAAGGCCAAGATTTATCACTAAGGATGATTCACAATAGAAGATCCCAATGACATGTACAACTTTAAAATAAAATAAAAATTTTAAAATAACATTACAATATATTTTTTTACAAATGAAGACCTTAGTACCATCATGGGTTAAGACCAAGGTGTCACTAGGGAATCACAACAAAGGTTTCTAGAGGACCTCCAAAAAAGTTTCCATTGGCCTTATAAATCATCTATACACTTGTAAACAAGAGTCATTATATCCCACAAAATAGATAAAACAATAATAATATTTAAAACATCATATGCTATAGTAAATCCATAATTTATATAATTACCACTATTCAAACAATAATCATAATTTAAATTCAACTATCACAATTATACACACACAATTCACATTTATCACATAATGTTCCTTTATCAATTTCTTTCCAAATTTTACCATGTTCAAATATTCTTATTCAAATTATTGCTACTAAATTAAAATTATATTAGATAGATATTCACCATAACATACTTGAAATCTACACTCATAATCAAATCATAATAAAATGTGAATAAACCATAGTCATCAACTAATTAAATCATCACATTAGTCTCATGAAAATTAACTATTCTAAGCATAGTGTCAATATCCATACTAGTCCATGGTCATAATCACAATCTAAAACATAAATGTGTAAATCCATGAGTATCAATATCTAAACTAAGTCTATCACGTGTGATAAAATGACAAGACAAGGGCATGCCTCATAGAATTCGATTTTCTTTCTACAAGAACTAGAAACTAATTAATTACCAAGATATTCTTTCCATATGTGACTATTTCAACATATTTTAGATGAGAATATCATTAAGTCTCTTGTGAAACAACATAATATTAGCCTCTAGGTTATCTATTGATGAGGTGGAAACAACCTCATCTTAGTATTGACCCAATTACCCCCTTTGCACTGATAAGTTAACTCAAATTATGCCAATTTATTAATCATGTGATAAATATTGTCTATTTATGAAGGAATACTATATAAATCTCTATTCCTAAATTGATTGATTTTGACCACTAATGTTGACAGGGTTTCAAAGTGAAAAGATATGTTATTTCATAAGCAGGACTTGGAAGTGATGGAGTGGAGAAAGTGGATATTAATGAAGATTGAATTCAATAGCATTGGAAGTTAGAAGTGTCAAAAATAAAGGAGACTAGTAATTGAAGACTTCAGTTGTTTAATACTCTTCCATCCAGATAGAATTCTAACTTATTTTCTATTATTCAAAGACACTAGATACATTTAAGCTCCACTCAGAGCCCTCTTTATGACACTGCAAGATAGACTTGTTAAGATATTTTTGTTATGTTTTCTTTAAAGAAGACTTTTTAAGAGACGATGACAAGTCTCCCTAGATTTAAGGATTTGAAGTGATAAAAACCTTATGTTTTTCAAATGGATATACACTATGAATAGAATGTCAAAAATTTTCTATGAAGACTAATAAGTTTCTATATACATGTTTATGCAATATAGGATTGGATTTTGTTACTGTTTGATATGATCTAAGCTAGTTAAGATATTCTAGAGACTTGGCCACTCAATGGGAAGGAGATAGATAGATAAGTATTTGTTTGTTATGTGAATGCACATTATTATTTTTATTACCAATCATTTTGTTTTGTTTTGAAGTGTAGTGATAGTTTTGTGTGTGATGATTAAGATATTCCAGAGTTCTAGAACTTCATCTTTCTATTTTATAGTAGAGAAGTTCTAGAGTTCTCGTATGGTTTAGATTAGTCATTGTTGGTTCCTATGGCTCTACCCAGGAATCAAGTCTTTGTCTCTTTCAATTAGAGCATCCCCTTGAACTTGGCATAGCATGATGATATCCCTATGGCTACCCTCAAGTGTCTTCCATTCTTCAATGGGGAAGACCAAACAACTCTTATTGAAGACATAAAATACATGGCTACACTTTGTGTAGTCCATCACATCAATGAAGAGAATGTAGCAGTGAGATTGTTGGCATCTTCACTGAAGAGCAAGGATTTACAATGGTTTAGAGGTTTAGTTGTGAACTCAATCAACACATGGGATCAGCTAGGTGCTAATTTGTGTAGACAATTTAAAGACAAGTCAGATCATTTATCACTTGTAGAGGAATTAGCCACCATAAAGAGGGCTCCTCATGAACACATGATAGATTTCAACTTCTATTTTCAAATAACATGTTCAACAAAATTCCTCAAACAGTAAGGCCCTCTACTGAGCATGATTTTTTATATTTTCTAAGAGCTCTTAATAGTGATATTTTTGTCATGATACAATCCATGGTTGGGAGAACACTCCCTAATTCTTATGACATTGCTATAAGAGTAGAAAATAGTTTCAGACAAGCAGGCAAGATAGCACCTAGAATTGGAATGCCCATATTCCTTAATTTGTAGCCACCAATGCCCTTACAAGTGCCTCTTATAACTATTGTCCCTACTATCCCAACATTGAGTTATCAATCCCCCACTTAGGAAAAGATTACCCCAACTCAATCCCATGAATAACAAGGGATAAAAGGCCTCCAAACTTTTGGAAATGCGTTGGTGAATCTAAAGAATGAACAACATCAAAACTACAAGCCATATCAAGCCCCTTTCCAAGATTCACACCAACCTAATTAGCCTAGTAGACTGCCATATGAAGCAAAAAATCAAGGCCAAAGACAAGCTCTTAATAATAGACCTTTCCAACACTGTAATCCCAATGTTGTAAGTACTTCAAGGGAATTAGTTTCAGTTCAAAACCACTTGGCACAGGATTATAAGTGGTGTTTTCCATGCAATCAACCACACAACCAAGCTACATGCTCAAATAGGGTAATTAATCAGGCTCTAATGGTGAAATATGCTCCAAGTTTGCAACCAAACATGACTCATGAAGCACCAACATAGCAGCAAGGAGACCTTCAAAATGAGACAACACTCCTAAATTGGCAAGGTGAGGAGTTCTATGGAGTAAATCAGACTTCTTCCTCTATTGCAGCTAATACTAGAGCCAATAAGAGAGCTATTAAGATGGAACAATGATATAGGAGCATCCAATCCACAGTGGCCCCCATGAGGCATTTAACTATTTTATGTTCATATTTGTTCTTTCTAATAAGGTCCTATTAGACCATTCAATGTAATAAGGTTTATTTGACCAATGCATGTTATTTTTGTTTGTATTTAGGGTTATGTTGTAAGTCCCAAGGACATTTGTCAAGCTATAATCTCGAAGGTTGTTAGACAATTAGAAGTTGTTAGTTGGTTATGATCTCCCAGTTGCTTGGAGTCAATTCAGTACTACCAAGGGTAAGTAGATAAATACCCTAGGTCAGATTGATTATGATGAGATAGTCAGTGGTAGAAGTCAGTTGTACAATTGGAAAACAGAGAATCTGTGTATTCACATTTTCTGAAAGCATAATAAACAAGATCCTATTGTATTGTGCATCTTTCTGGCATTCAAATTCATTGTGCAATTGATTTTCTGTTTTGAGGCCGAGATGGATTACTTAATCCATTCCACCGGTTGATTTCTTTGAAATCGGTGGAATGGCTGTACATATCAATTTGTGTTTTCATTTTGTTTTCTATTTTGTTCATGTTCATGTTTGCAGGATCAGATGCAGTATGCTTTGGTAAATCCTAGTGCCATCATGTGCTAGGTTGAAGAAATTGAAAATCTATGTTAGATTACTGGAGGAGTAGATCTGGGTAATCGCAGTGTTGTAGGGTTCAAAACAATGAAGATTTGCGTGGTTTCATTGGAGATGCATTTTGTGTATATACTGCAATTGTATGTCAAATATACATTCTATGTGTATATCGCTATTGTCTGTTGAAGTTTGCACATCGCAAAGTATATCGGGTTTCACTGGCGGCTTGTATGTCTTGATTGTGTGAAGTAAACATACATTGTGAAGATACAAGGGTATCAACATACAAAGGAGTCAGCGGTTCGGTCAAACCCATCGGATGCATAATCAAAATGCATGTTGTGGATGTACATTGTTGATATACAATCTCTGTGTATATCGCTAATGAGTATCAAGTTCATTTCTTGTGTATCCCGCAGTTGAATGGCTGTGAGTATCCCGCAGATGCATGTTCAGGTTGTATGTTTTGGATGTATATCAAAAATATACATTGTCTTTTATACAAGTGCTGACTGGCAGAGATGGTGAAAGAGACCGGCAGTAGAAGGTCCTGCTATGTATGTATAAGTTGGTTGTATGTACATTGGAGATTGCATGTTGCAATTGTATGTATGTTGAAACATACATTGGGCTCGATACATCGGAGAGGGAAACATAGATCGGCGGAAAGGGTTGGATTTATACTGACGGAGGAAGTCTTAGCGATGAGAGTTTATTCTTACATCGGCATAAGGTAAGCATCGGGGAGACAATAAGCAAGGTGACCGATAGGTAAGGTGTCACCGACATGCAAGTGATACAAAGAATGTACATCAGTATGAGATATGTGATCAGGGGAATGGTATTTTGGTCAACCAATGATGCATAGTCTTGCCGCTAGGCAAATAAAGTATAGACATACAATGGAAAATGTATGTTAGGGTTTTTGGCTCCTCATCAAACAACCAGATGTTAGGGGATATAATCAGGCTTCTACAAGCCACCAAGGTGTTGCTGGTCCACTTTCTACACCTCATATACAAGTGTTCCAAAGAGACAAAGTTGTGACAAGCACAAAACAACCAAGAGGTCAATTATAACCACTATAAGCACAAGGAGATGCTGTCGTTCTGTTCCATTTAGTATTATAGATCATATGAAGAAAACAATTGTAAGCATGTTAATGTGGGACCCATTTTCTATCCGGGGTAAAACTTGAGTGTGTCTAATGAGTCTCCTAAGGACCAACCCAAAGTAGTGCTTACAAACACACCCCAAAACAATGTTGGACAAGCTAAAGAGTTCAAACCACCACCTTTCTATGTCTCTTTGATCATTGGAGATCACTTAGTACATAACTACATGATAGATTCAGGTGCAAGCAGTTTTGTTATGTCAAAATAAATAGTAGATAAATCTGGCCTTACCTATGAACCTCTTTTAAAAGGCATAGTATAGCTAGATGGGACAACCATCCAAACATTGGGAATTATCAAAGGGTTGAGCTTAACTCTACGCACCTACCCAAACTTATCCATTCCTCAAGATATATATGTGATAGACTTACCACCTCTTTTTGCCTTATGCTTGTCTAGGGATTTCACTACGAAATTAGGTGGCTATCTATCTTCTGATTGGTCACACACTTTGTTTAGGACAAGGTATGGTACCAAAGTAACCATCAATGTCCTCTTCATAACATTTTAAATTACCATCCTCATCAAGAAACCCCTCCTCTTTGCTCATTGAATGAGCGGTTGCATAATTTGATGGATCATGAGGGAGATAGCAAGCATTAAATGTAGCAATCTTGGAATTAAATGTACCACAATAAAGGACCAGGCATAGTGATTTATTTCATCTAAGGTTTGGTGGCACCTTCATCATAGTCATAATGAACTTGTTGTGGAAATCCACCATTGTTTCATTTACTCCCTTTTTTTATGGTTGTAATCTCATGTATGTAAAATTTAGGATCTATTTTGTCCCCATACTAAAGTCTAAAAACTCTCATTAACTCCTCCTAGGAATTAAAATTGTGGTCTAAGAGGCTTTTGTATCATTCTTTATGACTCTCTTCTAAGGAATGCACAAATGGTTTCATCATCACATCCTAATGATCTATCTCATAATAATCAATGACATTGATGAAATGCCTCAAATGTTCTTCTCTAGTAACTACATTGTTACTCTAAAATCTTGGTATCTTTCCCCTTATTTCATTTGGAATTGCAATAGGGAAGTCCAGGATACCAAATAAATTCAACTATTTATACCTCTCAACTGCCAAAGGCTACATCACTAGAGGGAACCTCTGCTCCTACCTTCAAAATGTTGGTCTAAGATCTTGCACATTACCAAACTACTAGTTGAACTATTGCTATAGTGGAGTCTAATTATGGACATGATGCACATGGTTTTGATTCCTATTTTATTGATTTGGAGTAGGTTGATCATAATGTTGATTTATGTTTTATTGTTGGGCTTCTTGAGCCTAGGTTTTTGCTTGCTAAGGAAGTTCATTTTGTTGCAATTCAGTTTCTACTTGGATTTCATGTCTCCTTTATCTAATATGATCTAGCAACTTTAACTTGTCATTAATAATTCTTTATTTTTATTCAACATCTAAACATGCTAGTTAATTAGTGTAGACACATGAAAATGAGCATGCGCTCACCCTCAGTTTCGACACACTCCTAACATCACTACACATCATGTCTTCTAAATTAATTAAATAATTTTAATTATTTAATTAATTTATCCTTAATTAATATTTTCCTTCATTTATCCACTTTTCTTCTAATAAAATAAATAAATTATATTTTTTATTCACTCATTTTCTTCCATTATACCAATTAGTTAAATAAATTAAAGATTTATTTAATTAATTCCACATTTGTCTCTATCTTCACATGGCTAGAAGTGTCCAGAAATTCTTATTATGTTGAAGCCATTTGACTTTATTCCTCTCATTCAATCCTCATGAGACACCTGTCACATGACTACAACTCCAACTATCACTTAATCCAAGCCCTCCACATCAGACTATTCATCTTTTAATCTTAGCCATCCGTTCATCATTAAACTCTCTATAAATGCAGCCTCTCCCATCACATCAATGAACAACATATTTCATATGCAAGTATATGCTATCTCTTTCATTATTGCCTTCATTATAGTATTTACATGTCTTGATTATGTTGGTTTGTTTAGGTAGTCCACAATACATTATTTATCATAAAGAACAAAGCTAGTAGAAGTAGGGTGCATTCTACTCCATTCTATCTAAGTGTGAGAGTTTGATTTGAGGTGAAAGTTTTAGTTTATTTGCATTATCTTCCATTGTCCTTGGGTCAAATTTTTTGCATACATTTCTAGCACGCCTGGTGGGACCCATGTCACTTTGATCATCTTTTGTTTGGCAGAAATTATCTCATTTTTGTGTTGTAGGTATAGAAACGTGCCTTCAACTACAAATACAGACATGTGGTTCCTGTCGACACACCTATAGCATTAGGAAACATGCCTATGGTTCAAATTGACGTGCCTATGGTCAATGTCGATGGTGTTCCTGATTTAAGCCTAACTTTTGTCTTGCTTCATTTTGGTCATGATTTAGAGTTTTTTTATAGGATCCGGTTCCTATAGGTTGCTAACCCTCAAATCTCCATTATCAATCACCTGATATCTATTTTGCAGGGTTTAAATTAGTCTTTCTTTGGAGGTTTTAGCTACTTTTGTTAGAAATGAAGATGTAAACCACACAACAGAAATCTAATTCAAACCTTATTAATATCCTTTAAATACTATTATCACTTAGAATCACACCCTTCTTGAAGACTTCCAATCATTCTAATAACACAATGGGACTGATCTCAAGGTGTGGGACCTTGCAATATTGAGATCAAACCTCCAGAGAAGGCTAGTTCCTCTTTCTAAGCTTAAGGCTTGGAGAAATTAACTAAATCTAATGCTAAACTTGCTAGGGAAAAGGGATAGAAAGGGTACATAAAAGAAAAGGTGATGCACTAGAGTTACTAGGTGTATTAGCTGAACTGAATCAACACACGATGATCTCAACCCTAAAAGGAACTCACACATGATTGCAACCTTGACGAAGGCTTTGAATAGAAGACTATAATCTATGAAGGAGCCATTCTACTCACAAAATAGATCACAACCTCAAATGAAACATAGAGACAAAGTGCAAGAGAGGTGAAATATCATAGATATATTGATTGTGAAAGGTAAATGACCATTACAAAGAGTAAATAACCTGTCATAGATCAATAGACAGAAAATAATCACATACATTCATGGTTGAATAATGAACTAGAGACATCAAAGGCTTAAAAATGAGCACAATACATCAAATTTAGTTGTTCTATAAGTGCATGATAAGGTTTAAAAGTAACAGATGAATTTGCCTAGAAAACAACTAACAACAACCTTTTTTACATCTTCAAACATGCATATATAGCATTTCATGTTCACCGTAGTAGAAATGGCATGGAAAAGGAGAATTCAACAAGAAGGAACCATCATCCATGCTACAATAAACTCACTCTAACATCCTTGGAGTGTGCCCACATGGTTCTACCTAGGAAATCCATTGAAATAGGAGGTACACCCATGTCGTGAGTACATGAAATTCAATACAGATGACGAACTATGGCATGGGAAGGTGGGAAATCCATTTCCACAATAAATTGGGCTCTGAAGATGCATTAATGATGACCAAGAGGGTCATTGAGCCATCAAATCACATCTTGCACAATAAAAAATTGAAGCCGTCAAAGTTTTAGAGTTCAGGGCTCTGGCCTTCAGTCTTATCGCTTGTAGAAGGAAGAAGGTGGAAGAAGAAACCTCTAAGCTCTGACATTTATACTTAGAATACTTTTGCTTCTATGGAGATCAGGCCTCACTCCCTTGGCATTTGACCTTCCTTGGTGATATCACCACCACGTGTTAGCTTCCCACTGTCCTGCTAGCCTACCACATGCCCACCAAAAGACTCCACAGGATGGTGGGAAGCCTTAGAAATTTTTACACTCATTGGGGTTAGAGTTTGGGCTCTCTACCTTATGCCTTCCAAAAGGGAAGAGGGAAGAGGAAAAATTTGAGTCTCAAAACACTAAGCCACTTTGCAAGGGGAAGAGGTTAGAGTTTGGTGCTCAGGCCTTCTGGCCTTCTCCTTCTAAAGAAAGGAAGGGAGAAGAAGGAAGGTCCGAACTCTTACATCCAAAAAAACATTGAATACTTAGGATATTTTGAAGGCAAAGGAGTGGAGTTCAAAGATGATAAGGATGGAACATTGAAGATCAGAACTCTGAACTCTAAAACTCTGACAACACTAAAAACACAAGGCAAACTTAGGATTTTTGGGACTTAGTCAATTTGGGTGGTTTTGCCTTGCATTCGAGAGGGTGAAAACAATAGGATTGCATGGATCCTAGACTATTTGTCCAAGGGGGAAAAAATAGGATAACAAATACATTATAGAATCAATAAAGATTGCAATAGAAATAAAACCACTACACATAAATAACATGCATTAAGAACTGAACATATAACATAGTATGTAACATGGAGAAAACCCTTTTGGGTAAAAAATTCCACCAAGAAAAGAGGCTCCAAGTTGTATTATCTTCAATTATGAGATTACAATACATACACTTCCTCTTCTTCTTTAGTCTTCAATCCAATAGTGCCTATTACTCTCAACCCTGCTAAAAATGTAGTACAAATATCCTTATAAAATGGGGTTGCCTTCTAGGGAGAGAAAATCGACATAATATCGATCATCAGATATGTGACCTAATGATGAATGGTCTAGATTTACAATGATAAAATTTTACTCCAGGGGTGTTGTCCCTAAGCCCCCACTAGGACATGTGGCTCTTGGACCCCCTACTAGGGGGATGATCCCTCAAACCCCTTGCAGGGGGAAACCCCCTTCAACCCCCCGTCATAGACGAATTAGCATCAAAGACTAGATATAAACATGCATCTTAAACAAGATCATTGCTAGTGAAACCTTTCATCCCTTAGCAATGATTTACAAACAATATTAGGAGTAATTAATTACATAGGATTTACAAGGTTGATGGCAGATTAATCCTAACAACTTTTTCCAGAAACGTGCTTTTGGTTTGTTTGATAGTATGCAGCTTCTGTTAGATCTAACATTTAGGACATCTGGATCCTTATCTGCAAATTACTTTTTGTTTTTTCTAGATCTAACATTCTATTTTGACAAGATTTATTTGACGTAGAACTATATTCTATAAATGTGCACCTTTGGTTTGTAACTACACACTTGTGGATCTTATCAACACACCTTCAGCTTCTAACGATATGCCTTTAGTCTATGTCTACACACCTTTGGCCTATGTTTGCATGCCTATGGCTTCTATCTATGTACCTATGGTCTCTATCAACATGCCTATGGACCTTGTCAATGCACCTGTGAAGAAAAGGTAAAAATAGGTATATCTATGCAATTTTCAAATTTTGTTTATCTCTGTTTACACGCTTTTGGCTGATTTTCTATTTTGGCTAATAATTTGATTTGTCTTGAGAACTAATTCATTTGTGTATCTTGTCTTCCACTTGTCAAAGATCATATTTCAAACTACTAATAAGTTTTGTTGCAGCCTCGCTTGTCAAATATCTTTTTTTCACTAATTTAGGCACTAAAGTAGATTAGTTGGTAAATGAACTTTTCTTAGTCATGTCTTTGAAGTTGTGTGTTGGTATATGCTCTCTCCTTGCACTTTGTGTGATCTTGGAGATCAAAAGCCACACATTTCTTCTCTTTGTATCCCAAGATTTGCTTGTTGTGTGTATGCTTTCTCCTTGCACTTTGTGCAATCTTGGAGATCAAAAACACCAAATAAAATCTTCTCCTTAGGAGGATTGCTTGGAGACACACCACTCTAAGGGATGATCTCAATTGCATGTTCCAGTGTGGTATATAAATGTTGTGAGAATCGAAAGACTTGCTTCAAAGGAAGGACCCTCTCTCTCCTTGTAAAGACCCCAAGACTCTCAGTCCACTGAGACTTGTGTTGGTTGGCACTTGGTTGGACAGGGATACCCCATGCATTGCATATATTGGGACACCTCTTAGAATCTTTTAAATCCTAGATAAGACCTTTTGAATGTCATATCTCTAGTGCATCACTATAGTAGGGGGAGAAGAGCTCATGCTATTACCTCTGTTGTTTTAAGGTGGGATATACTTTGGGAAAGACTTTTGTCTGCAAGGTAAGGGGTGTAAGGTAGTCCATGACCTTGCATTCCCTATCCATCCAAGCAATGGTAGATGGTATCAAGGGGATGGAAATCACCATTATCTAATAGTGGAGATTGAAGTCTCACCTGAGCTGTGAGGCATAGGATATGACACTCATACTTGAATAATTTTAGGTTTGTTAATGTGTTTGGCATGTTTTTCATTTGTACAAAACTAGTATGAGCCATTATTAGCTGCAAAGTAATCGCATCATTTCCCTTGATAAGTCACAAGTCAGCCAATGTGTTTTTGTGACTGTATTTCTTGCCAAAACTTCACAAACTAGCCACAAAGTAGCGAATTAGAAAAATTACACGCATGTGACTATGTAAGTGCACCTTTGGTCATTGTCAACATGCCTATGGTTATTGTCTATGCACCTTTAGTTCATGACTGAGTGCCCATGCTAGAAGTCAAACCATCATTCAAAAAACTAAAATTTTAGTTTCCATATCAGACTATAGGGTAAACCAGTAGCCTGCAATAAACTTTTTTTCTAATCTACCTAGATTATTCAAAACATTTCCTCATCCGATAAGGATTTATTCTTTCATAGTGATCCATTCATCTCATTAGCCTTGGTTTTAGACTTATGAGCACCTTGATCATCTTGTCTTTTGCTTCTTAGATATAAGGGACTAAACTTTGTCAAGATTTGTCACCCATCCATCAACATATCCATTCAACCATTTCTTGGTTAGAGTCCATTGGTACATTCATTCATTATTTCCTTAATACAATATTTCCCCCTTTCTACATCATATATCCACATACACCCATCATCATTTAAATCATATTTTCAACCAATATATTTATCAATCAACCTATCAATCAAATTCCACAATCAAAGTTATCAATCAAAATCCAAAGTTGGCTTTGATCTAGCCTAGATATTTTTTATCCTTTTATCTTTAAAAAAGATTTCAACTTAAGAAATTACACTCTCTTAAGTTAGTAAGTCTTACCCTATCTTTTTCTTGGTCTCCTGTCTACCCCAAGTAGAATATTTTGTCATCTTTCTTCATTTTTACTTATGCATTTTTCAACCCTAAGCAGTAAGGAGAATCCCATCCAACATCCATAACAAAATATCTAGGTGTATCTTAAGTTATTTTGGTACCATCATCTTATCTTTGGTGTTGATTATATCATCTTGGTTATAACCTTAGTCGTATCATATCATATCCATATCTTCATTTTATCCTTGGTGTCATCCTTTTACCATTTTGGACGGTCATCTTCATCATATCATATCAACAACATCACATCAATATCTTGGTTGTCATCTCATATCATATCAATATCTAAGTCATCGTCATTTTATCCATATCTTCAATCATCATCATGTCCTACACCTTTTTATCATACCTTCATACCCTTCTTACATATTATCGTACAAAGTCTTGACAAACTAAGGTCCTATTTATAAATATTATTTTAAGGTCATCTCATTCATGCCTACTACAAGGTCACAAACAAAGAGAACCATGGAATCACATCAAGAATCTTTACAATAATCTAATAAAGTCCAACAAGCTCATCATAAGGTCCATCAAGAATCCCAACAAGATCCTCCTTCACAACTACATCAAGACTCTTCACAACAATCTCATCAAGAGCCCACTTCTCGTGGAAAAAGGGCTAATATCCCATTTCATATTACTCCTGGATTTTATCTTAAGTATGAGATGCCTATGGATGCATTTGAACTTGATTCTTATAAGGGCATTCTTGAACCATCATTGAATCCTCTATATACCCATAACTTTGAGAATCCTATGCAAGAACCCAAAAGTCAAACTAATTATGATCATGAGTCTGAAGATTATGATGAGGGACAACACAAATTTATGGAAGAGTCTCCAAATCTAAAAATGATATGCAAGGCCATTAAATCCAAACACATTGACTATCTTGAACTAATATGTTGTCTAGGATTTCAAATACCTGCGGATTTTGATATAACCTCCTATCTCTCTCCAGATCATCCTCTCTTAATTGCTAAAACATTAGGAGGATCTTCTAAACCACATATTGATGAAACCTTAAATGAAAAGTCAAATCTTAACATCAACACATCTACCATTCCTTCTATAGGTGTTTCACGACCTATTTCTAGCATGTCCATGTCTATTCCTCAAAATACTACCCATGTCACCTCTTCATCAAGTGGGAAAAACATGTCTAAGAGGGCAAACATTCCTTCATCATCTATTCCAAAGGCCTCATGTCCCCTTCACACATCCAATTCTCCAAGCACATAATCCATACATATGTCCAATCCAAGTGTCAATGTTATTATTCCACCTACAAGTGGCATAGTTATCCCTCCACTTACTGCTCAAAACTCAAATCCTTTCTATACATATTCAACTACACCACAAGTCCATACACAAGCTAATGCTTCGATGCATCAAGGTCCACATGTCCAAACTCAAGTCTTGTCATCCCATGCTCAAAATCTAAATATCGTCGACTCCCAACAAATCATGCAACAAAACCAACAATTCCAACAACTTCTAGCCCAACAACAAGCCTTTTTCCTACAAATTCTAACCACCCAACAAACACGACCACAACCACAAAACCCCCAACATCACCAACAATCTTTGACCAACCCATCTTCCACAACACCCAATGAGATGTCAAAAATGCAAACACTTATGAGACAAATGTTTCATGACATGCAAAAAGCCAATAAAAAAAAGTACACTTTTGAAGAAGTTTGTCCATATTCGTATGACAAATCTATAGTTATGACTCCCTTTCCTCCACATTTTGAAGTACCAAAGTCTGATAAGTATAAAGAAAAGGGTGACCCTAGAGACCATCTAAGGGAATTCTATTTATCTTGCATAGACATAGATCATGATGAAACTTATTTGATGAGACTTTTTCCATGTAGTTTGGGAGGACCAACCACTGAATGGTTCTCTCATCTTCCTCATGGCATTAAGAATTTTAAAGAGGTTGTGGATAAATTCATAAATCACTTTTCATTCAATATTGAACATGAGATGTCTATGGTTGACCTTTATAACACTAAACAAAGGAATGGAGAATCAATTGTCACTTTTGTACAATGTTGGAGAAATCTTGCTAGTAAGATATCTCATACAATTCCTAAGAAACAACTTGTTAATATCTTCATGCAAAATTTAAATCAAGAGATGGCCTTCCACTTGCAAATACAATGCATTGACAACTTTGAGGAAATTTTGGAGAAAGGCGTAACAATAGAGAAAGCTCTTGTAGCAAAAGGACTTGTTAAAATCTTCATAGACAACAAAGACTCTAGTAACAACCAAACCAACGATAAGTGCCAATTTTGGTCCAAAAATAAGAACATTGTCAATGATGGTGTAACTGATTCTAGATTGGTGCAAAATGTACAAAATCCTCCATTGATGCTCAAAATACCTTCACCACAAAAGATAACAAATATTCCTCCCCTAAACAAACCTTATCCTAGGTTAAGACCTAGATGAAAATATTTAGATTTGGGAGAACCCATAGAGGTTGTTTTTAGAAAACTCTTGAACCATGATATCATTACACTACCCAAAGTTAGACCACATGATCCAAATGTTGTCAAACCATATTAGATTAATGATAATGAATTTGTGAATATCATAGAATGATGGGACACAAAACTAGTGGTTGCATGAGACTTAAGAACCATAACCAAGATCGTATAGATAGAGGGGAAGTGATTATAGGTGAAAATATTCCAAAATCATCTAATGAGAAACTATGAGCCTACAAAGATCCACTTCCATCCCATGGGTCAAAGTAATCCTTCTTCCAAAAAAAATAATCATGCTAATTCACTCAATTCCTCATCTCTCTATGACTCTATTGTGGGTCATATTGAAGCTTGTTCCTCGCAAGTAGCTACCATCACCATAAGACTTCACCATCTTAATTGTGTCATTACCACCTATTGTAGTCATATGACTATTCTAGGAACCCCATCCTCATCCATGCCATCTTCATCCACAGCAACTCCTAAGTATAATATCCTTAATCATCTAAAAATACCTCTACACCAATCTTGATCTTGGAGCTTTTACAAATTTCTCCTATGCATAAGGAAATATTGGATAAATCCCTACTTGAGTCTTGTATCCCCAATGACATTAATATGGAACAATTTCAAGCCATGGTTGGACATCTTGCACCCACTCATCATTTGGTCTTCCCTGAAAAAGACATGCTCAATAATGATTCATCCCATACTGAACCCCCTTCACCTAGAAGTTATAATCCATAGGCATAGAGTCAAAAGGGTCCTAATAGATGGTGGATTAGGGCTAAAATTGTACACTCTAAGGTTATTCAAACAATTGGGATACTCCACTAGGGTTATTGAAAAACAACATTCTCTCACTATCAAGTCCTATGATGAAGCTAAAAGAAAGTCCAAATGTACTATTAAGTTGCCCGTTGAATTAGGTCCAACCCTAATAGAAATCACTTGTCAAGTCCTAGTCCTTGATCTCCCATATAATATCCTCCTAGGATGCCCATGGATTCATGCCATGAGGGTTGTTCCATCTACCTATCATCAATGCATTGAATTTCCATATAATGACCAAGAAGTTACCATTTATGCCGACCCAAATCCTTTTGAATAGTGTCGTTTATTGGAAGGACCATATCGTAAGACTCATTATTGCCCAATCAATGATATCTCCCAACCATCTACCTCATATGTTGACCCATCCACCTTAGTCTCTTCATCCAAGTCATCTACCACTCATCCCAAGATCAAGGCTACAATTAAATACAAAGGGTGAGGAGAGTCTATCCTACAAGGGGCCTTTTGTGTGGGACAACTCCCACTCTCTCCTAAGAACTTTGGGTGTCCCCCTCCTAAAGGACCTAATTCAAATATCACTATCAATTGTGAGTCTACTCTATTTTGGTGATGGGGTGTACTAGACAAGGAGTTTATTGATGAAGATATTTGTAAAATGATCTATCAAGAATCGATGAACAAGGTAATCTCCCTATTCATAAATATCCTAAAGGTTTTCACATTGCACAAAATATTGGTTACCAAGGCAAAGGAGGACTTGGATTACAAGGAAAAGGAACTATTGAACCCATCAAAGCTACTCATAGACCTAAACACTTGGAACTAGGGTTTATAACACAAGAGACATCATCTCTAAAGCTTGAATCTACCTTTAAAGATAAGGCTACTGAAGCATTCCCTATCATTGAGAGTACTAATGAGGATACCTACGATGACTCCCTTGAGTGTATCGTTGAGTTATATGATTCATCCATTTTTACCCTCACCCTATCCATGTCTTCACTATCATCATGTAAAATCCACCTCATATATCCTGAACTCATTGATTGGGACCAACAATGGCCTCCTATTCTAGATGTCTTTCAAAATGATGAGGCTATGATTGAATTCTTGGGATTAAGATCATGAATACCACTTGGAGATCACAAGGTTGGATACATTGTAGAACTCAACACTAAGGCCTACTTTGGAGAGATAGTCAAATTCCTTAGTCACAAAAGTGAAAATATAAAATCATGTCCCCTAGTGAAAACCACTTTGTGGCACTTTCAGATAATAAAAAAGAAAAAATAAAGGACATATCCAATGGTGAAAACCTCCTTGAGGTACCTGTGGATGAGGAATTTAGCCTCCCTGAAGATAAGGCATATCAAGAGAGATGTCCTATTCTTATTGAGGAAACATAAGAAATGAATTTGGGAACAGTGGAAGAACCAAAGATTACATTTGTAGCTAAATCTTTGTCAAGATCTAAATTACATAGTTTTATCACTTTCTTCAAAAAGAAATTGCAAAACTTTGCATGGTCATATGTAGATATGTCAGGATTAGATCCTTCTTTTATAGTACATCATTTGACAAGATATCCTAGAGTAATACTGGTTAAACAAAAATTGAGAAAGATGCATCCAAAAATTGCTCTCTTGGTCAAGGTAGTGTTAGTATTCATTCTCTGCCAAAATTCATGCATTTTTACGTGCCCAAAATCTATGTCTCATATCCCTGATAATTCATTGCCAATTATGTATGAGATATCCAATGGCTTGTATTTATACTTCATGTTCACAATTGGCAGGGGACCATTGTAAAGGAATTCACACCTTGCTATTGGATGGTAATTTGAAATAGTAACCTGACAGATAACAAGGCTTTATAATTCAAACTACAGTGATGGTAATGCAAGTCAATTTCAAACTGTCACATGAGACACAAGGGCTTTTGATGATCGAAATTACAGCCAACAATCATATAAATAGTAACACACACCAATTCTATTTCTACCCCACCCCACAGTATTTCACTATCTTGCAATACTTTTTGAACACAAAGAAGTTGGCTGGACTTACCTGGAAAGTGACACTTCAATGGCAACACGAACACAACTAGCTCTAGGATCTGTCCTTCTCATAAACTTTACAAAATGACTTCACCATTCAAATATTGATTTATAAACAAAACAACTTTACTGACATCATTTAATGACCCTTGTATTTAATGTAAAACTTAACCTAACACCATATTATTCAATAATAAATTATTTCCAACAACACAAACACTTTATCTGCAACGTATGGCTTCAGACAATTCTATATAATCTTCTATCAGTAAAATCAAATTTTATGCCATATTTGATACTTTTTCACTTATCTCTAAAAAAACACATAGCCTTATTGGCAAAACTATCATCACAAGAACCTCGCCTTTTATTACAACTTCCTTGGTTCCCAAACCTTCCAACTTCCCAATAACATGAATCAAATCCTTATCGGAAAAACTCCCATCAGAGGAACCAATTTCAACTTTTGTTACATCAACGCCTTATCACCAAAACTTCCATCGGAAGAACCAAACATTTGAGAACTGCTTGCTTTCTTCCCAATTCTTCTGACTACCTGATCAAAGCCCTAATTCATTTCATAAAAGGTTAACCTAACACCTTATTGGTAAAACTATAATTAGTAGAACCTCATCTTTTAGAACCAGTACCTCAGTACCCAAATCTCCTGACATGCTGATAAAATGATTTTGTTACAAACAAAAGTTGCAATCCTCACTAAATCAAGGCCTTATTAGCAAAACTCACATTCGAGGAACCTAATTAAAGTTTTATGATATCAACGTCTTATCGGTAAAACTTCCATCGGAAGAATCAAACATTTCATAACTGCTTCCTTTGTTCCCAATTCTTCTGACTTCTCAACAACAAGCCCTTATTTGTTTCAAAAAAAGGTTAAGCAAATGACTTATCGGCAAAACTATAATCGATAGAACCTCATCTTTTAGAACCAGTAGCTCGGTACCCAAATCTCTTGACTTGCTGATAAAATTATTTTGTTACAAACAAAAGTTGCAATCCTCACTAAATCAAAGCCTTATCGGGAAAACTCTCATTCAAGGAACCCAATTAAAGTTTTATGATATCAACATCTTATCGCTAAAACTTCCATCAAAAGAACTAAACATTTCAGAACTGCTTCCTTTGTTGCCAATTCTTCTGACTTCCCAATAACAAGCCCTTATTCCTTCCAAAAAAAGGTTAACCAAACACCTTATTGGCAAAACTATAATCGATAGAACCTCATCTTTTAGAACCAGTACTTTGGTACCCAAATCTCCCAACTTGTTGATAAAATAATTTTATTACAAACAAAGGTTGCAAGCCTTACTAAATGAAAGCCTTATCGACAAAACTCCCATTCGAGGAACCCATTGAAAGTTTTATGATATCAACGTCTTATTAGTAAAACTTCCATCGAAAGAACTAAACATTTCATAATTGCTTCCTTTGTTCCCAATTCTTCTGACTTCCTGATAACAAGCCCTTATTCATTTCAAAATAAGGTTAAGCGAACACCTTATCGGTAAAACTGTCATCGACAGAACCTCATCTTTTAGAACTTGTTCGTCAGTTCCCAAATATCCTAACTTACCGATAAGATGACTTAGGCTATTTCAATCTTACTAAACTAAATCCTAATCAGCAACATCAAAAGAACTTATTAGACTGATGAAAGCTAAGCCTGATCGGCAAAACTCTGATCAGAAGAACCAAAAATTTGAGAACTGCTTTAATCATTCTAAATTCTTCTGACACGTTGATAACAACACCTAATTCATTTTAAAAATATCAACTTGATGATTAAATAAACAAAAGTCTAGTTTTACTAAAGCAAAGCCTTATTTGCCAAACTCCTACCAAAAGTTATGGAACCGGTTCCTTTGTTCCAAAATATCTCAACTTGTCAATAACAAGGCATAGTTTGTTTCAAACAAAATGTTAATCAAATCAAATATACTTGACTAGACTGATTTTTTTTTATGTTCTAAATAAAGAGTCATATTTTAAATTAAATATTTCCTTTATCATTATTTTTTATAGTTATAATCTAAATAATAATATTAATTATATTAGTAATATTTATTATTAAACCCTATTCAAATATTAATTATTCAATTTCATTAATAATTAAATTATCAATTTTCAAAACCATATATATTGAATCACAATTAAATATACTATAAATATTACATTTGTGTTATTATATTTATATAGGTCTTAAAAAAATTAACTTCTCTAACATTATTGGAATGTAATTTGTCTATACAACAAATATTTAATCTACTAAAAAAATTACAACTAAACAAGTACTATAATAACAACATAACAACAATACAAGGCAAGTACTCGCTACTACGTGGCACTTAGTTATAAAATAGTAGCAAGTGAAAAGAAAAGAAAATTAAATTGATGACTCTATGGTAAAATTATTGAATAGACTTTGCTCTAGTTATATAATATTAGTTTAGGACACTTTATAAAACAGTTTTAAATTTAATTTTTATTGCATCCATTTAAAAAAATATGTATGTACACCATCATAGTCATCCCTTAATGCCATTGTATAATGCCTCTCATCTTAATTAATATTTTGAGAAAAATAAATGTCCTTAATTTAATGATAAATTTAATTAGTTCACAACTTTTATTAGAGAGAATTAGATAATTAATTTCTTTATATCATAAGAAAAAAGAAAGAATACTTGGTGATAAATTTTAAGAAAAATATATCATTCAAAAAATACAAAATCACCTCTATTACTACTATCACATAGTGAAAATATATAATGAAAAAACAAATAAAAGGCAATTACCAAATGGATATTTATATGAATTATATATCAATAAAATAAAATGAAACAACATATAAAAAAAATTTAATCTAAAAGTTATTTGATATAACTATATTATGAATAGTCACCTTATTTATAAGGATGTAAAGTATTTTTATGCACAAATATAGAATAACATATAACATAGGAAAATATAAGAAAGGGAAAAAAATATATATGAAAAATTACCAGAAAAAAATATATAATGCATCTAATGATTGTTTGGATAGTATAAGAGGTGTATATAAACATGAAAACATATGAAAGGATTTACTTTAAAATATTCAATATAAATTTGATAGTTACCACAACCAAATAAAAGGACACAATATTTTTAGTTCCTATGAAGAAAAGACTAAGAAAATGCACTAATTGTGAGCAACCAACATGAGTTGAGTTGTCACACTACAAATATTACAAATGCAAAGAAATCAACATTTGAATTCCATATGCTACAAGCCTCCTACAAGCTAAATCGTGAGGCATGGTGGACTATAAAAGGATTCCATTTCCAATGTACTCTTCAACTATTAAATTTCATGTGCTACAAGTCTCCTATAAGCTAAATTGGTGAGGCATGTGGACTATAAAAGGTTTTCATGTGAGGACCGCCCTTTTTACTACTGTTGTCATGACTATTTACAGTACTGTTATTGTTACTTTCATATTTGTGGGATAGCAGTTCCCGAAATTTGTCAGACTATTTAACTTTCTTATGTTTTCGGAAAAACTAATTGGGTGATGTTTGGATAAGTTACTTTTCAGAGAAATGAATTAGAGATGATGGAAAATTGTAATATGATTTTTTTAATTATGTTAAATTGTACTAAGGCATGAGAATGCATGTGTTATTTAAGTTGCTTCGGCTATGATGAATTTATGTGGTTACTGATCTTGTAATTGAGTGTGCAGGGACTACTAATCAAACCACAGATTTCGGAGATCATTCCACACCTTGTTAATTGTTATTCCCTGTTAAGCCGATCTGGTTCCACGAAGAACCAAGATCTCTTTGTGTTTGATGTCTTGATGTAATGTGGTCTTTCGTATGGTCGAGTGGGTTAGGTTACCCTCATGTAACATTATTTTTATAAGTAAGTGTTGTTAAGAGATTGAATTTGAAATTTCTATTTTTATTTAAATTATGAGGCCCTTTTTCTTGTGCTTTACCCTGACCTGGGGTGTCTTGTATGGGTTAAAATTGACCCTGGGTTCTACCCCATGGGTCTAGGGGCCCATTTGGCATGGGTAACCCTTGAGTAACCTCCATCTAGTCAACTTAACCTTCCCCTGAAGTTAAGTGGCGAAAATTGGAGGTAGGAGGGGACATGATGGGTTGTACCAACACTCAACCCATCCCCTCTACTTTTCCCTAGATAAGAGATGCCATCCATTAGTAAAAGTTACCTCTTCTTTAGTAAGATTCCCCCATGTACTATGGGGACACCCATGTGAAGAAAGGAGAAAGGGGCATGGGTCACCTGTCTTGTTCCCATTTAACTCTTTTTTTTATTTTTTCCCATGAGAAAGTGGAGTCACATGAAAGGAATAAGGAGTACCCTTGGGAATGGAAAGTGACATAAGCCACCTGGACAGAATAGTGATTTTTGGGAAGGGTGAGGAGGTGACAAGTGTCACTTCCCCATTTCTCAAAATTAGAAAGAAAGAGAATTTTGGGTTATTTATTTTCAAATTTTGGGATGAGAGGGAGTTAGTTGAATTTTGGGGAAAATCTTTCATCTTTGGCCTTACCAAAAAAATAGAGAAGTTAGTTTGGAAGATAGAGAAGGGAGAGGGAGTTGGTGGCTAAGCTTGGAAGTGAACTCTGTGGACTCTGCAACAACTTCATTCCAGGAGGGCTTTGCAAGGTTGGTCTGAATTTTATCTTTGTTTTGGTAGAACTGAAATGTGTATGAAATGTGTGTGAATTATGTGTTTAAATTTGTTTTTCTGTGGGGGTTCTTGTCGGGTGTTTGACAGAGCATCTCCCACTTGGGAGAAATGCTCATCAAGTTTGGGGTAGGGGAGGAGAGATCCTCCTCGGGTGCATACCTGTTCCATCTTTTGGGATGTTGAAAGCCTTGAGGGCATGTATTTTTGACTTGAGAGTCATATACAGATTTCTTACAAATTGTGATCACACTTGGTTGAGACCAAGAGAAATTTATATTAGTTCATTTATCTGTCAGGGTGACACTCTGAAGTCGAGTGTATCCACTCTCCTGCCCCTTATGAAACTCACTGTAGTTGAGTTTCCGTATTGTGTAAAATAGCCACGGGTGTAGGTGTGCTTTGGGATTGTTGTTGTTTCTGTTGTGAAGTGGAGTGTTTGAGTACCCAGGTGTGAGTATGGTCTCCCTAGCTCGGGGGTGACCCTCTTGCGGGTCTACGGTAGGGAGGAGAGCTAGACAAGTGGTATTTTCTTCTTTGTTTGTCTTTGATATGCAGGTTTTTCTTTTGGAGCTCCTGGTTGGCTATTTATGAAGAAACAGATTATCTTCTTGTCATGAGAATTAGGCCTGGTTCATTTCATAGAGGTGAAGAGAGAACACCTCTCTTGTTAATGTTGTAAATTAATGTTATTCTGGGAGTGAAGAAATTCACCTCCCTGATCTTGTTATTATTGGACTTTTATTGGTTGTCATAGTTTTCAGTTGACTACTGTTTGGGAGGAGAAAGTTCATATCTGGGAAGTTGGTATTCATGATTGAGAAACTGTAATATGAATGTGCTTAAATTTTTAAGTTGATGTTTGCAACCTTTGTTCAATAGCAATTTTTCTGTTTCAAGTATTACATTTGAAAGTTTGGAATTGCTTCACTAGTTGAAATGCTAATTTTCTTTTCAATGTTAAAATGGAAAAGACAGTTTAAAATATTTGAGTTATTCTCCATATTAATGAGTTCTGTTAATTTAGAAGGATTAGAGGAAATCTAGCATGTAAATATATAATCTGTTGTAAAGTTATGAAGTCTTAAATGTTTATGAAAATGGAAAATTATAATTATAATAAGGGGATAGCTAGTTACCATTTCTATCAATTAAGTGAACTTGGGTTATATATATATATATATATATATATATATATATATATATATATATATATATATATATATCTACTAGTTATGACAATTTCTTTATAACAGGTTGATTTGGAGAAAATGCATTAAGTAGTGAAATTGAGAAATTTAGGAAATAGTTAAGCACATATCAGAATCTTTTTATATATAAATAAATTTAAATATATATATATATATAGAAATATATATATATATTTCATATTTTGAGTAATTATCATTTTCCAGAATAATAGTGAAATTGAAAATAACTTATCATTTTTTTTATGAAATTGACGGAGAAATATCAATATAAAAATAGATATATATATATATATATATATATATATATATATATATATATATATATATATATATATATATATATATATATATATATATTTATATATATCTCTAATTATATACTCATTTTTTTTAAATATATATATATATATATATATATATACATATGAATATATATATATATATATATATATATAAATAAATATTTTAATGTTGTGAGAAATGGCGGACCAAATGTAAGCCGCGGTTTAAAAAAAAAACATAGTCGAATTTTTATATTGGGCGGTGGGGAGTAAACCCCACCGCAGGAATTTTAATACATTTGGAGGTGTGGAGTGGGGGCGGAGCCCCACCCACACCCCCACGTCGTGGGAATGTGGGTGGGGCTCCGCCCCACTCCACATCTCCCCCCCCTCCAAGCCTCCCGCGAAACCTTCCCGCCGCTCTGCGGCCACCACGGAATTTCGTCCGCCGCTCTGCGGCCACCACGGAATTTCGTCCGCCGCTCTGCGGCCACCCCGACCCTGCTCCTCTGCGGCCACCGCCGCCCATGGCCGCCACCTGCTGTGAGTCCAAAGCAATACAAAAATGTTAGGGCTTGAGCCCTAACATATGAATGGTGTTTTTGTAATATAAATACAGTTTATTTTTATATAGCTTTATATATATAGGCATATATATATACTATATATGTCTATGTATATAGCTATATAGATATATTATAATAATGATTATATATCTGTATATATCTATATATATATATATATATATATATATATATAGGTATATAAGTTGTGGGAAACCAATTTGTCCATTATATAGACATTAAAATAAATATATTATAGATATATATATATATATATATATATATATTTATATATATATATATATATATATATATATATATATATATATATATATATATATATATATCCATAGGAGTGAATCTTTGAACCAATTTATTGGGCCCTCGTTTAAGATCGTTATAAACTATGTCTCATGGATATAGAAGAACAAAAAAAAAAAAAAATAGATATATATATATATATATATATCTACATATGTATATATATCTAAATATATATATATAGATGTTATTAAGTGTTGAACACAACAACCAAAGAAGATATATTACCATGAACAGAGTTTTATAAAGTGGTGAACCACCTACGTCTATTGACAACGTCATACGAATTACAATCAGTGTATGAATCGTAATTAAGAGTAACAGTAACAACAGTAATTCTAAACAAGAGAAAATAAAATTATAATGTAAAGAGAATTTAGGAATATTCGGTGATACTCAGGAAAGAGTTTCTCGGAAGTTTCAACTGTTAACGTACTAATAATCACCCAGAAAATGAAGAGGAAAATTACACAACTCTTGCTCAAAAGAACACTGGAAATAAACTTATGAAGCCACCACTAACTATCCATGTGGTCATATTACCTCAACTGTTGCAAACGATCTCATATGTAAACCTGTAAGAGGTTCCGAAGAAGGAAAAACTAACATTGGAAAACACAGAGGAGAAAATGCGTGACCTTTCTCACACAGGATAAGAGAACTATGTTGACGAACCCTTCTGTCAATTGTGCTTAGGAACAAGTTGACTAAGTATTTACGAAGAGGAGGAACCTAGATCGGGGAAGATTAGGAGACCGAGTCCAGCGAAATAGTAAACCAGCCTATGTGACCGAGATCATCCTGAAATTAGGTTTAATATCAACAATAGCTGCAGTAATAACCCTGATTGACGTAAATCACGAAGAAAGGACAGGATGCACATAAAGAAAGTATAGAAAATGAAAGAGAGAGAGAGACCGAAATATAAACACACTAAATGAACTAAGAGATAGTTAAGGTAAGGGCGATAAAGATATAATCCAACTTAAGAACTTGTGGAAAGGGAAGAGAGGGCAACCAAACCGCCTTGTTGAAAATGCTAAGTCATAGGAGGGGTATGTTTCAGGAAACAAGAGAGGAGACAGACAACCGTGCCTGGCTGAAAAATGACTAAATAGGGAGATCACTAGCTGGTTTAGTCGGAACAAGGCGTCGTGGGGAGTGGTTCCTCTATCAGCGAACCACGAGCGTAAATGAGTGCAGCGTAATTCCCACTAACACCGTAAGGCATTCTGCTACCGAACATTGCCGAGGATTCGATTTAAGAACTTTGGTAATCTCACTCTTGCAATGACGTTAGCAGCGTTGTATAGACCCTCTTGTTGATCTATATGCTTCTGGTTGCACGCCATTGTACTTGTATTCCGCCGATGAGTATAGTGTTTCGCCATGAGAGAACACCGTTGAGCATGCGTACGCATGCGAAAGGGGTTTTTAGGACAGTGTGAGAAAAGTTTTTCATATCTCGTGTCATAACCACATGACAGATGTGGCTATGACACGTGCGATGTGTGTTGTGACCACAAGGAAAATGTGGGCATGACATTTGGTATCAGAGCCAAGTTTGTAAACACTGGGCGTATTTGGGCACGTTATTATTCCGCAACTTTGGCTAATTAGTTTCTACCTTGTTTTGTAGGATGCCTCCCCGACGTGTTCGACGAGCGCGATCACGCCACACAGCGTCAGTCGAGGTGCACAGCGATTCCTCAGCTGAGGGACTGGCACCTGCAGATTCAGCAGCACCACCTGCACCACCTGTGCCACAAGCACCACTAGTACCACAGGCGACACCAGTAGCAGATATAGGTCCACAGATCTTACAGGCACTACAGACTATGCTAGACAGGTTACCACCAGTGATTCCTGAGCCACGTATAGAGCCTCGTGTTGCTCCGCGAGAGGAGCCACGTGTCGAGTCACGTATTGAGCCACGTATGGAGCCCCGCGTTGAACCACTAGAGGTGAGACGTGTGGAGCCCTTCGTTGAGATTCCTGACACAACAGTAGAGGAGGTAGGGTCGGCCTCCCGAGCACGGAGCAGGAGTCCTCCGAGACTTTTGAGACAAGAACAAGTTCAGCAGGGAGTATATGAGGATGGTGTGGAAGAGCCACTTGGGAGACTTAGAGACAGAGGGGACCCTATCAGAGATCTACTAAGGCTCAATTCACCCACCTTCGCAGGAGCTACAGAGGGAGCTGTGGCTGAGGCTTGGCTAATTAGCTTAGACAGGTGTTTCACATTGCGACCATATGAGAGCAACACGAAAGCACGAGTGGCAGTTCATCTTCTTAGGGATACAGCAGCCACCTGGTGGCGTACAGAGGAGTGCAAGCGCCAACTCTCCGTGGATACACTCACATGGGACATCTTCATTGAGCGCTTCAACGCGCGGTATTTGTCCGAACATTATAGACAGCGCAGAGTCGATGAGTTTCATGATCTACAGCAGAGGGGACTCACCGTTACTCAGTATGAGAGCCGATTTATAGAACTTTCTCGTTATGCGGAATACCTCCATGACGAGAAAATCTTAATACACAAATTCATCAGGGGGCTAAATCACGGGATATCAGGACCAGTTCGTATGGCAAATCCCCAAACCATGAGCGAGGCTGTTGAAAAGGCCCTTATATCAGAGGAAATTCAGGGACGAGGACAGAATTCACGCCCACAGTACCAGGAACGAAATCCCCAACAACAGCAAAATTTCCGAAGGCCTCAAAACACAACACAGAGAGGAGGATATAATGCTTCATCATTACCTCCTAGGCCTCCACAGCAACAGCAACATCAGCAAAAATCCAAATTTCAACAGAGGGGACAGGGAGGACAGAACCGTGGATGGCAGCAGCAGGGACCACGCAGGGATCAGAGACAGCAGGGTTCATCGGCAGGACCCGCAAGGTCCCAGCAGTCTTACAGAGGCTCACAGGGATCCACCGGACGGACCGGGCAACAACAATCGGGCAGAACACAGTCAGGGCAGTTACAGGTTAGAGGACCATGTTATGTATGTGGTGGGGCAGGGCATCTGGCTAGAGAGTGTCCGCAGGGATTTACTGCAGGGGGTCAGCCCCGATCAGGAGGGTCTGAGCAGACCGTAGGTGACGTGGGCAGATCTCACCACATGTTTGCAGCGGTTGATAACCGCCAGGCTGATTTTCAGGCTTCTGTCATCGAGGCAACAGGTACGATTAGAGACTTTCCCATCTCGATCCTTTTTGATTCAGGAGCTACTGACTCTTTTTTGTCTACATCGTTAGTGGAGCGTTGCAGGCTGGTGGCTTCTAGGCAAGACATTAGGTGGGAAGTTGAGTTGGCCTCAGGGGCCAGGATGTCAGTAGATACCTTGGTTAAAGACTGTGAGATCACATTGGGACCCTTCACCACAACGTGCGACCTTAGGATTATGCCATTAGGGTCTTACGGAGTAGTTCTGGGTATGGATTGGCTTGCGGCACATAGAGCCAAGCTTGATTGTTGCCAGAGAACGATTAGCTGTTTAGACGATCATGGTTCGTCGATTGAGATAGTGGGCATTCAAAAGCCCACGGCAGTTCGTATGATATCCGCACAACAGCTTAAGCGCTGTATGCGGAAGGGATGTCAGATGTTTGCCATCACAGTCAGTGATAGAGCAGAGGATGAACCTGAGGCTACTTTAGATGATCACCCTATCCTTAGAGAGTTTGCCGATGTGTTTCCGCCAGAATTACCTGGTATGCCTCCACGTAGAGAAGTGGACTTCCACATTGACTTAGTGCCAGGTGCAGAGCCGATATCCCGCGCACCCTATAGAATGACGACCCATGAACTCACAGAACTTAAGCTGCAGTTGGAAGAATTACTTGAGAAGGGACACATCCGACCTAGCGTTTCACCATGGGGCGCACCAGTGATCTTCGTGAAGAAGAAGGATGGGTCTCTTCGTCTATGCATGGACTACAGGCAGTTGAACAAGGTGACGGTGAAGAATCGTTATCCTCTACCTAGGATTGACGACCTTTTTGATCAGATGCAGGGAGCCAGAGTGTTCTCGAAAATCGATCTAAAATCTGGGTATCATCAATTGCGCATCACGGAGTCAGATATTCATAAAACTACTTTTCGAACTAGATATGGCCATTATGAATTCACAGTGGTACCTTTCGGGTTGACGAACGCTCCTGCAGTATTCATGAGTCTCATGAACGGGGTGTTCCGTACATACCTAGACCGGTTCGTGATCATATTTCTAGACGACATTCTGATTTATTCACGAACTGAGGAGGAGCATGTAGAGCACTTGCGTCAAGTGTTGCAGAAATTACGAGGGCAGCAACTTTATGGCAACTTGGCGAAGTGTGCCTTCTTCAGGACAGAGGTGCAGTATTTGGGACACATTTTATCAGGCGATGGCATCTCCGTAGATCCATCTAAAATTAGAGCAATCCAGGAGTGGCCGGCACCCACGAACGTGACAGAGGTCAGAAGCTTTATGGGGTTAGCTGGGTATTATCGTCGGTTTGTCGAAGGTTTCTCCAGGATAGCACATCCCATCACTTCCCTTCAGCGAAAAGGGAAGGGTTTCACTTGGACCGAGCAGTGTGAAAAGGCTTTTGGAGTCCTCAAAGAGCGTCTTACGAGCGCTCCTATTTTAGCAGTTCCAGATCCCTCGGAAGAGTTTGTAGTTTGCACGGATGCATCATTAGAAGGTTTGGGAGCCGTGCTTATGCAGGATGGACGAGCGATCACATACGAATCGCGGAAACTAAAGACACATGAGTTAAACTATCCTACGCACGACTTAGAGCTTGCAGCTGTTGTTCATGCCTTGGTTCGCTGGAGACACTTTCTCTTAGGGCGACGCTTTGAACTCCATTCAGACCATCATAGTTTGCAGTATATTTTTACACAGCCTAATTTGAACGCCCGCCAACGACGTTGGATGGAATTCCTATGCGAATATGACTTCGATGTCCATTATATAAAAGGGAAGGAGAACGTGGTCGCTGATGCTTTGAGTCGAAGACGCCACGAGATCCAGACCCTGACCTTGAAGATGGACTTGAAGGATCGCATCTTACAGCATCTGCCGGAGGACGAATGGTTTCTTGAAGTGCAGCAGGCAGTACTAAATCAGAAGGCCCTTGAGGGCAAATTTTCAGGATATACCCTTGATTCTGATGGAATGCTTCGACATCGGCAACGCATCTATGTACCCCATGCGGGTAATCTTCGTACAGTAATCCTATCAGAGGCTCATAGAGCACCCTACGCAGCACACCCAGGAGTGAAGAAGATGCATGCTGATTTGCGACAGCTTTATCATTGGGCTGGGATGAGGCGTGACATTGCTGAATTTGTTGCTCGTTGCCTGGAATGTCAGAGGGTCAAGGCCGAACATCAGCATCCAGTGGGACTGTTGTACCCTCACGAGATACCTGAATGGAAATGGGATACCATTTCTATGGATTTTATCGTTGGTCTACCTATGTCATCACGTCGCCATGATGCTATTATGGTGACAGTTGACAAGCTGACCAAAGTGGCGCATTTTTCACCAATATGTACAACGTACAATGCACCATCAGTGGCAAAGGTGTTTCTTGATCAGATTGTTAGACTTCATGGAGTACCTCGCCGCATTATATCTGACAGAGACTCCGTATTCACTTCATCGTTCTGGAAAGCCTTACATCAGGCGTTGGGCACACAGCTCAACTTCAGTTCTGCATATCATCCGGAAACTGATGGACAAACAGAAAGAGTTAACCAGGTGTTAGAAGACATGCTTCGCATGTATGTGATGGACCACCAGTCTAGATGGGAGGAGTACCTGTATCTAGTTGAATTCGCCTACAATAATGGGCATCATAGCTCGTTGGGTATGCCTCCTTTCCAGGCATTATATGGGAGACCATGCAGAACACCTTTGAGTTGGGATCGTATAGAGGACAGAACAGTCATCGACCCAGAGATAGTTCAGAATATGGAACTGCAAGTTAAACAGATAAGACAGAGGCTTCTGGAAGCACAGGACAGGCAGAAAAAGTATGCCGATGCAAAAAGGACAGACCGAAGCTTCTCTGTGGGGGAAAGAGTATTTTTGAGAGTGCGGCCGCACAAAAGTCCAATCCGTTACGGAAAAGGCTCTAAACTCGCACCTCGATTTGTAGGACCTTTCGAAATCTTGGAGCGGATAGGACCAGTAGCCTATCGTCTAGCCTTGCCACCTAGCCTGTCACGTATCCACGATGTATTTCATGTATTAGTTTTACGTCAATATGTTTCTGACTTATCTCATGTGTTGGATTGGAGTGCTCTTCAGGTAGAGGCAGACGGACAACTGGCGTTGGAGCCAATTCGCATATTGGCTCGTCGGACGCTGGCCCTTCGAGGTCGAGAGCTGGACTAGGTTAGAGTCCAATGGGACTTATACGACGAAGTCACTGCAACATGGGAAGATGCAGAGAGATTGAAGACCCTGTATCCTCACCTTTTTGACGACTTCCAGGAGGAATTACCGTCTTAGGGGGAGAGGATGTGAGGACCGCCCTTTTTACTACTGTTGTCATGACTATTTACAGTACTGTTATTGTTACTTTCATATTTGTGGGATAGCAGTTCCCGAAATTTGTCAGACTATTTAACTTTCTTATGTTTTCGGAAAAACTAATTGGGTGATGTTTGGATAAGTTACTTTTCAGAGAAATGAATTAGAGATGATGGAAAATTGTAATATGATTTTTTTAATTATGTTAAATTGTACTAAGGCATGAGAATGCATGTGTTATTTAAGTTGCTTCGGCTATGATGAATTTATGTGGTTACTGATCTTGTAATTGAGTGTGCAGGGACTACTAATCAAACCACAGATTTCGGAGATCATTCCACACCTTGTTAATTGTTATTCCCTGTTAAGCCGATCTGGTTCCACGAAGAACCAAGATCTCTTTGTGTTTGATGTCTTGATGTAATGTGGTCTTTCGTATGGTCGAGTGGGTTAGGTTACCCTCATGTAACATTATTTTTATAAGTAAGTGTTGTTAAGAGATTGAATTTGAAATTTCTATTTTTATTTAAATTATGAGGCCCTTTTTCTTGTGCTTTACCCTGACCTGGGGTGTCTTGTATGGGTTAAAATTGACCCCTGGGGTTCTACCCCATGGGTCTAGGGGCCCATTTGGCATGGGTAACCCTTGAGTAACCTCCATCTAGTCAACTTAACCTTCCCCTGAAGTTAAGTGGCGAAAATTGGAGGTAGGAGGGGACATGATGGGTTGTACCAACACTCAACCCATCCCCTCTACTTTTCCCTAGATAAGAGATGCCATCCATTAGTAAAAAGTTACCTCTTCTTTAGTAAGATTCCCCCATGTACTATGGGGACACCCATGTGAAGAAAGGAGAAAGGGGCATGGGTCACCTGTCTTGTTCCCATTTAACTCTTTTTTTTATTTTTTCCCATGAGAAAGTGGAGTCACATGAAAGGAATAAGGAGTACCCTTGGGAATGGAAAGTGACATAAGCCACCTGGACAGAATAGTGATTTTTGGGAAGGGTGAGGAGGTGACAAGTGTCACTTCCCCATTTCTCAAAATTAGAAAGAAAGAGAATTTTGGGTTATTTATTTTCAAATTTTGGGATGAGAGGGAGTTAGTTGAATTTTGGGGAAAATCTTTCATCTTTGGCCTTACCAAAAAAATAGAGAAGTTAGTTTGGAAGATAGAGAAGGGAGAGGGAGTTGGTGGCTAAGCTTGGAAGTGAACTCTGTGGACTCTGCAACAACTTCATTCCAGGAGGGCTTTGCAAGGTTGGTCTGAATTTTATCTTTGTTTTGGTAGAACTGAAATGTGTATGAAATGTGTGTGAATTATGTGTTTAAATTTTTTTTTCTGTGGGGGTTCTTGTCGGGTGTTTGACAGAGCGTCTCCCACTTGGGAGAAATGCTCATCAAGTTTGGGGTAGGGGAGGAGAGATCCTCCTCGGGTGCATACCTGTTCCATCTTTTGGGATGTTGAAAGCCTTGAGGGCATGTATTTTT
>BSBN01000435.1:3000000-3172500 GCA_027924645.1 Cunninghamia lanceolata | reverse complement strand
TTACAATCAGTGTATGAATCGTAATTAAGAGTAACAGTAACAACAGTAATTCTAAACAAGAGAAAATAAAATTATAATGTAAAGAGAATTTAGGAATATTCGGTGATACTCAGGAAAGAGTTTCTCGGAAGTTTCAACTGTTAACGTACTAATAATCACCCGGAAAATGAAGAGGAAAATTACACAACTCTTGCTCAAAAGAACACTGGAAATAAACTTATGAAGCCACCACTAACTATCCATGTGGTCATATTACCTCAACTGTTGCAAACGATCTCATATGTAAACCTGTAAGAGGTTCCGAAGAAGGAAAAACTAACATTGGAAAACACAGAGGAGAAAATGCGCGACCTTTCTCACACAGGATAAGAGAACTATGTTGACGAACCCTTCTGTCAATTGTGCTTAGGAACAAGTTGACTAAGTATTTACGAAGAGGAGGAACCTAGATCGGGGAAGATTAGGAGACCGAGTCCAGCGAAATAGTAAACCAGCCTATGTGACCGAGATCATCCTGAAATTAGGTTTAATATCAACAATAGCTGCAGTAATAACCCTGATTGACGTAAATCACGAAGAAAGGACAGGATGCACATAAAGAAAGTATAGAAAATGAAAGAGAGAGAGAGACCGAAATATAAACACACTAAATGAACTAAGAGATAGTTAAGGTAAGGGCGATAAAGATATAATCCAACTTAAGAACTTGTGGAAAGGGAAGAGAGGGCAACCAAACCGCCTTGTTGAAAATGCTAAGTCATAGGAGGGGTATGTTTCAGGAAACAAGAGAGGAGACAGACAACCGTGCCTGGCTGAAAAATGACTAAATAGGGAGATCACTAGCCGGTTTAGTCGGAACAAGGCGTCGTGGGGAGTGGTTCCTCTATCAGCGAACCACGAGCGTAAATGAGTGCAGCGTAATTCCCACTAACACCGTAAGGCATTCTGCTACCGAACATTGCCGAGGATTCGATTTAAGAACTTTGGTAATCTCACTCTTGCAATGACGTTAGCAGCGTTGTATAGACCCTCTTGTTGATCTATATGCTTCTGGTTGCACGCCATTGTACTTGTATTCCGCCGATGAGTATAGTGTTTCGCCATGAGAGAACACCGTTGAGCATGCGTACGCATGCGAAAGGGGTTTTTAGGACAGTGTGAGAAAAGTTTTTCATATCTCGTGTCATAACCACATGACAGATGTGGCTATGACACGTGCGATGTGTGTTGTGACCACAAGGAAAATGTGGGCATGACATTTCATTTCCAATGTACTTGTCATGTCCCCATATTAAGGCATTTTTTAAATTAAAGATTTAAAATGTCATGTTAAATTAATAAATATATGAAATATTATAAATATATAATATTATATGATAGTATCTATAAATATTTTAAATATTAACCGATATATTATATTTATAAATAACCAATACAAATATAAATATTATTATTAATATTAATTATTATTATGATTATAATATAATAAACATATTTATATAAATGAATGTAAATCATACGTTATATAATATATTAGATTGCCTTTAAGACAATCCATCAAGGCAGCAGCAACTAATATATTTATAAAAGACATGACCTTTGTGAAAAGGTAGTCATTGACCATTTAAGAAAATATAAAGGTAGAGAGTGGAGGAAGCAATGAAACACAACAAAATACAATGAAGCAAGCAGATATAAAATTAATAATTTATGAGTTTGAATTACAGACATGATTAATTGCTGGGGAAAATAAGATAAGTATGCTACACCTATATTCCCAAAGAAATAAATAAATTAATATCTATAAGTTATTTCATTATTTTTTTATACGGAATGATATTAATTAAAGGGATTATAATATGAATGATATTAAAATATAGATTTAAGTAATAAATTGAGTAATATAAGAAAGCAATATTATAGATAATATATTATTAACAAATATCAATATTAGTGATTAAATATTATTATAATTATAAATATAAATATGTATAGATGATATGATAGCATGTTATAGTCAAGGTGGAGCGAATAACTAACATGATATAGATAGCTTAAACATCTATGAATAACATGATTATAAATGCTTAGAGAATCCATCATCATTAGGATTAAGCCCCAATAAAGAGTAATCATACTTGATTTATATAATGAAGGCAAGGTCCTTAGAAACCAACCCATGATATAAGATCATAGAACACATTGAGAGATTGGAGGTAGACTTGTTAGGAAGAAGTAGCATTAATACATCGAAAGGTAGATAAGACCGGCGGTGGAATGGACCATGTTACATCATAGGCAATGGATAAGACCTGCGGTGGAATGGACTATGCTACATCATACAAGGGTAATAAGTAAGACCTGCGGTGGAATGGGCATATGTTACATCATACAAAGGCACTTAGTAAGACCTAAGGTGGAATGGGCATGTGTTACATCATACAAAGGCACTACCTGTAGAGGATGATTCATGCAACCTAACAAGAGATAGTACCCCATCTCCACTAGGGTTTGAAAATAAATAAAATTAACATATAATAAACAACCCTAAGTATGAATCCACTTAAGATTGAATAATTGAATAATTTATTTATTTGATTATTTTAATATGATTTATTGATCTTATCTATTACTAATGTTTCCTTTAAGAAGTAATTCTCATGTGCAAGGTGGAAAATAAGGATCTTCTCAAAGGGGACATTACAGTACTCTTAATTATTGAAGTCTATATGCTACAAACTTCCTATAAACTAAACCGTGAGACATCTTGGACTATAAAAAAATTTCATTTCCAATGTACTCTTAACTATTGAATTATGTATGCTACAAACCCCTTATAAGCTAAACCGTGAGGCATCTTGGACTATAAAAGATTTTCATTTCCATTTCCAATTTACTCTTCTACTCTTCAATTATTAAATTCCATATGATAGAAGCCTCCTATAAACTAAATCATGAGACATCGAGACTATAAAAAGATTTCATTTTCATTTCCAATGTACTCTTCAACTACTCACCCTCGAAAATCCAAAAGATTCCATTTTCATTTCCAATATACTCTTCAACTACTCACCCTCGAAAATCCCCATTATTCCGTTGACCAACTCCCCGCGTTTTAGTACAATGCATGTGATTTATTTGTGTATAATGATGTGATGGAGCACGACAAGCAAGACATGATCCCACTATCTAATCTTATTTCTTCTCTGTACAATTAAGAGCTTTCATGTTGTGGTTTGTTGTGTTTGTTGAGGGAGACAATTTACAGCAAATATTGTGAGTTTCTTTTTCTTTTTTCCCCATTTTCTGTTTTGCAGACTTGAGATTTATATGGCTCCCAACAACCATTGGCCAAATCTGTTCAAATTGAAGCCTTCATCACCGCACCGTCAAATCAACACATCTTCAACAATGTCTGCCGAAAGTTGTCTGCTGATGAAGGTTATCTCTCCCGCTTTCACTCTGCTGAGAAGCAGTGTTATTTTCTCTTTTTAATGAGGGATTTAGGGTGCCTTTCATATATGAAATTTTATTGATATACTATAGTAATTTTCATTTTTCCAGTATATTTTATTTTAGGGTTTAGGGTTTAACTGCAGAGTTTTTAGTCATCCATATTTCATGAGTAGTGCTTCACATGAACCAATTTCTAATATGAATGAATGGTTCAGTTCATTGTGATTATGACTGACACACTAACTGTTAAGCTCTTTCTTTTTATATATTCTGAATAATTTATTTTTCATTTCTTATTTTTGACAGGAACCGAAAAGCTGGAAAGCAACCTGCCAAAGGCAAGATGGAAGTGTTGGAAATGAAGCCCAACCGTCATTGCCCTTTCGTCTTCCTCTTCCCATGTCTTTTCAGTTTCCTGAAGAGTTTATATAATTCCCTTCTCATTCTCCTTTTGGTAGAGATGAAGACTGGTTGTAATTGGATTGATTAATGAAATAGTGTCTTGCTTTCCTTGGTGGATGTAGCCATCTTGATGGTGAACCATGTTAAATTCATGTCTCTGATTTTATCTCTCCCGCTTTCACTCTACTGAGAAGCAGTGCTATTTTCTCTTTTTAATGAGGGATTTAGGGTGCCTTTCACATATGAAATTTTATTGATATAATATAGTAATTTTCATTTGCCCAGCGTCTGTATATTTTATTTTAGGGTTTAAGGTTTAACTGCATAGTTTTTAATCATCCATATTTCATGAGTAGTGGTTCACATGAACCCATCTCTAATATGAATGAGTGGTGCAGTTCATTGTAGTTATGACTGACACACTAGTTGTTAAGCTCTTTCTTTTTATATATTTTGAATAATTTATGTTTCACTTCTTATTTTTGACAGGAACCCAAAAGCTGGAAAACAACCAGCCAAAGGCAAGATGGAAGCCCCTTCAGAACAAATAGAAATTTTAGATTACATTTTCAAATCTGGAATGAAAAATCCCGGGAGAGAAGATATATAGAGTATAACTAAACTGCTCCAAAAATATGAGCATGTAAGAGAAATCAACATCTACTACTGGTTCCAAAACAAAAAGTCAAGAACCAAGAGAAAACAGCGTCTAGAATCTGCAAGTAGGCCTAGTTTCACGCCCAGCATTAGAGAATTTTCATCCTCTCCATCTGCCCTTACTTCCTGAACAGATGAATGGAACTACTTCTGCTCAATACCACAACGCGGTGACCATGGGAGGAGTAATACAGAGTGACAGCAATATCATTCATACTGGTATGCATTATATTATGTTGCATGAATTCTAGGCGTAAGATATCTATAGAATATACTGTTGTCTTGATTTAACAAATAGACATTTAGTACTTTTTTTTTTGAGTTTTTTTCTTGAAGGATGTTTGTATGCTTTAAAAACATTGTATACAGAATCGGGTGCAAAGAAACGGAGAATCGGGTGCAAAGAAACGGAATGCCTGTGTATTAACTTGTTAGAATATAATGAATAATTAAGTGTAAGTGTTGGTAATATTATTTTGTGTTGTCAATCAATTGTTGTAGATGTGTCAACAAGAGTTGTAGAGATGTCAGTTAGATTGAGTTAAGTGTCATGTTAGATTCCAGATTTATAGGGAGTTGTTGAGCTCCTCTCTTATTATAAATTTGTGATATCTTTGATGGTTAATATATGTTGCATTTGCTCTGTTTATATTTCCTCAATATTTTATCATGGTATCAGAGCTAGACTGAGTATGACTCCATCATAGAAGTGCCTAGATAGATGATAGCATTTTGAGAAGTCTGTAAGTGAGGTGTGTGGGCCATGTTGTTCTGTGATTAGAGCGCAAGTTTGTTGGTGTGATTAGCGATTGGCAAGAGGAGGAGTGATTTGCATGTGTTAGGAGGAGATTCTCCCTCACCATTCGTTGGAAGTTTTTCAGCCAGGGCTTTGCTTGCCTTGTTTGTTGTGATTTATGGGGTTTTTCGCTCTTTGTAAAGTGTGTGCAGCAGTTATATTTTCTTTGCAAAGTGTGCCCAGCGTAGAGGTGTAATATGGTGTAAAGTCCATGCTACTTGCTACCTTTGAAATTGTCTTCTACAACATCTGAGAGGGATGACCTTTCTCAAGTTTCTCGCTGAGAAAATAGAGGCATTTTTTCTGTTTTGGGTCTTTCAGATATGGCCTAAATTGTGTTGCTGTTGTTCTGAGCATTATGGTTCAAGTTTCTACTGCTGGTTCATGGAGAGCAGCGGCCATATTGAGTTCTGACTGTTTGTGTCATGTTGGAGCATTGTTTGTCAGGTGGTGATCATTGGTGAGGATAGTTTTAGCTGTATGAGGAAGAAGATGAATTTATTTATGGTGTTGGAGGAGTAGTGGAGCAATGTTGTGCTCATGTGAGAGTTGGAGTTATTTTAAGTTATTCATTAAGAGGGTATGTTAGAATGAATAACTAAGTGTAAGTGCTGGCAATATTATTTTGTGTTGCCAATCAATTGCTGTAGATGTGTCAACAAGAGTTGTAGAGGTGTCAGTTAGATTGAGTTAAGTGTCATGTTAGATTCCATATTTATAGGGAGTTGTTGAGCTCCTCTCCTATTATAAATTTGTAATATCTTTGATGAATAATATATGTTGCATTTGCTCTGTTTATATTTCCTCAATATTTTATCATAACTGTATGCATGAATAGTATTCCATTTGATGCCTCGATGGGGCCTAGAAATGGAAAGGTTATGTATCATTCCTCTTGCAAGCCACTCCTTGCCAAAAAGGATTCATATTGTGGGAATCGCAACATGGAGCCATGTACTATTTGGCAGGCCTATAATGTATTTTGTTAAATATTTGTAGTTAAAGTGTATTTAAGAAATTGTTGTAAGGAAATGAAGACCAACGGACACATCTTTTTCCGCCAATTGCTTGACCTTTTTGCATTCCTCTTGTGATGTATAACGAAGCATTATATATGCTTGATATCTCATTGTAAAACACAATTCGATTATCAATACAATTCCTCTGCTCAGTGTGGATGTAGCCAAGTTTGGTGAACCACGATAAATCTGGTGTCTCATTTTCTGTTTGCTTTCTAATTACATCTGTGCGCTGTTTTTACTTCTCTTTCTGCAATTGAGTTTTACTTTCAGTCCTAACAATTGGTATCAGAGCTGTACGGTGACGGTATAGCTGATTGCGAAAATCGGTGTTGGATTTTTTGAGCCATGGAGGAACCGAAGATTGAGAAGTTCTCTGGTCAGAATTTTGGACTATGGAAAGTACATATGGAGTCTTTGCTGATAAAACAAGACCTCTCACTTGCGCTTGAAGGGGTAGCAAAGAAACCAACCTTAATGACGGATGAAGAATGGGACAAGATGGATAAGAAGGCAAGAGCTACGATTTTCCTCTCGCTGTCCAGCAATGTGTTGTTTAATGTTTCAGTAGAGAAGACTTTGAAGGAGTTGTGGGATAAACTTTGTAAGATGTATGAGATGGCTTCAGCATCTAATAAAGTTTTTATCATGAAAAAGCTTTATAACCTGAAAATGAAAGAAGGTGGAATTATGTCTAACCATTTGAATGAGTTTAATACCTTACTTACCCAACTGACTTTGGTGGAGATAAAGTTGGAAGATGAAATTAAAGCAATCTTGCTGCTATGCTCATTGCCCAACAGCTGGGAAGGTGTTGTGATGGCCATAAGTACTTCAGCTTCGGCCAAAACAAAATTGGTGTTTGATGATGTAGCAGCTACACTCCTTAGTGAAGATATGCGTAGAAAGAACCAAGAAATATCTTCCGGTGAAGCCTTAACCGCTGTTAGTAGAGGAAGGCCTCATAATAGAGGCAAAGACAATAATAGAAGAAGATCAAAATCAGCGAAGAGGTCAAAATCCAGAGTTAGAGTTGGTGACTGTTGGTTCTGCGGTAAGCCCAGTCACACCAAGAAAAATTGTTATTCCTATAAGAAGGCACAAGAGAAGGTTAAAGACAGCGAGGTCAATGCTGTTTATGACAAGGGTGATAATATTTTGGTTTTGTCCGTAAGTGAAACCACTTCAGCTTCATGGGTTCTAGATTCGAGCGCATCCTTTCATGCCACCTCTTGCATGGATGCCTTCTCTAATTATCAAGGAGGATAGTTCGGGAAGGTTTACTTGGGGGATAACAATTCATTGGACATCATTGGTAAAGGTGATGTTCTCCTACAATCTAAAAATGGAAGCAAATGGCTTTTGCAAGATGTTAGGCATGTCCCAAAATTGAAAAAGAATCTGATTTCTATAACCCAATTGTTCTCACAAGGCTGCAATACTACCTTCTATCCAGATTCATGGAAGGTTACTAAAGGTGTCATGCAGATTGCCAAAGGAAATAGAGAGGGCAGTTTATATGTTTTTGAGAATGACTCTCAAGTGGGAGCTGCTATGACAGTGACGGACAGCGAAACCGAGCTGTGGCATCAACGACTTGGACATATGAGTAGAAAAGGTCTTGAAGTCATGATCAAAAGAGAACAGCTACTGGGGTTGAAATCCGTGGATTTGGATTTTTGCCAACATTGTCTCTACGGCAAGCAGAAGCGGATCAGCTTCATAAAGACGGGTCATGAGAAGAACACCTCACCTTTGGAGCTGGTTTATTCAGATGTTTTTGGGCCAACTGAGCTAACTTCTCTTGGAGGTGCTAATTATTTTTTAACTTTCCTTGATGATTGCACTAGGAAAGTTTGGATTTTTATGCTTAACAAAAAATCTGAAGTGTTCAGCAAGTTCAAAATTTTTAAAGCTCTAGTTGAAAATTAGAGTGGGCATAATATCAAGTGTTTGCAAACTGATAATGGTGGCAAATTTTGTTCATTAGAGTTTGATAGTTTTTGTGTTGACAATGGTATTCGAAGAATCAAAGTTGTTCCTTATACACCGCAAGAAAATGGGGCTGCGGAGAGGCTAAATAGAACGATTTTGGAAAAAGCACAGTGTATGCTTTCCAATGCTGGACTGGGAAAAGAATTCTAGGCAGAAGCTTGCAACACAGCAGTTTACCTCATTAATCGAGCTCCCTCATCTCGGTTAAATCTTGACATTCCCGAGGAAAGGTGGTTGGGCAAGCGTATTTCTTATAGTCATCTACGGGTGTTCGGATGTGAAGCGTTTGCTCTTATTCCTCATGAGAAATGATCCAAATTGGATCCCAAGTCACAGAAGTGTATCTTTGTTGGGTATGGCGAGGATCAGTATGGATTCAGGTTATGGGATCCCGTCGCCAAAAAGGTCACTCGCAGTCGGGATGTCGTCTTCAACGAAAGAGTTTTCCCAGGTTTGTACAGAGATAGTACATCTTCAAAAGAATATGTTAATATTGATTTGTTTGATAATGGTGTTTCTTTTACACAGCCATTAAATGTAAGTTCAGCATCTTTAAATGGTAGCACCCTTGTTGTGCACCCTACCCAAACATGTCCGCTACCTCTAACTCCTACACAGCAACCTTTTTCAAACCCCACAGCTCACGTTGGAAGTGATTTAACATCTATGCTACCTCCCTCACATCCAACGCAACCTTCTTTGCATAGTTCGCTGCCTTTATGTGTAATGCAGCCCTCATTAAACTCATCGCTGCCTCCCACCACTCACACGCAGTCTTTGATAAATACTATGTAGCCTCCTTTGGATAGAGCGCTGCCACATGTGTCATCGCAGCCTCATATGGCCCATACACTGCCTCTAGTACATTCTCAGTTTTTGTTGCCTTAGCCGATTGGTGTGCAGGGGCAGAACATTGGAGAAATAGCACAAGGAAATATACAGATGCAAGGGACTGTGCAACAAGGAAGTGTTCAGAGGCAGAGTCATGAAGACATTGTTCAGAACAAGGCTAATTTGCAAAATGACATAGCAAATATTCAAAACCAGTTACATAGAATGAATCTAGATGATTCAAATTTGCAAGAGGAGGTTTCTCAGTTAAGGAGGTCTACCCGGGAGAGGAGACGTCCTTTTGAATTTTCTGATTATGAGTTATTATATTCAGAGGAGGCACAGCCAGAATCATTGATTTCTGATCAACCTGAACCAGCTACCTATAAACAGGCTTGCAAGGCAGTTGATCCTTCGAAGTGGCAAGAAGCGATGCAAGATGAAATGCATTCATTGCAGGCAAATAACACTTGGGATTTAGTGCCACTTCCACCTGATCGAAGACCCTTGAAGAACCGCTGGGTATACAAGTTGAAAGAGGAAGATGGAGGCAACAAGCGCTATCGCGCTAGACTAGTTGTCAAGGGGTATGATCAACAGAAAGGCATAGATTTTAATGAGATTTTCTCACCAATTGTGAGAATGACCACAATCCAGGCAGTTTTGGGTTTGGTTGCAGTTTGGGATCTTGAACTTGATCAGTTGGATGTTAAAACAACATTTTTACATGGTGATGTTGATGAAGAGCTGTACATGGAACAGCCGGAAGGATTTAAGAAACAGGGACTGGAACATCTTTATTGCAGATTGAAGCGTAGCTTGTATGGGCTCAAGCAAGCCCCACACCAATGGTATCTCAAGTTTGATCGCTTTATGACTGAGCATAACTTCTTGAGATGTGAATCAGATCCTTGTGTCTACTATAAGTGACTTCCTAATGGTGAGTTTGTCATTCTCTTGCTCTATGTTGATGACATGTTGGTAGCCGGCACAAGTATGAAAATTGTTTCTGAATTAAAGTCTCAATTAGCTAAGAGATTTGCTATGAAAGACTTAGGCCCAGCCAAGAAGATTCTTGGAATGACCATCACTAGGGATAGACAAAAGAAGGAGATCATGTTGTCACAAAAGGCATACATTGACAAGGTTGTAGACAGATTTGGTATGGCTGATGCAAAGGTTGTTTCTACTCCTCTTGCTGCCCATTTTCGTTTATCTTCTGATTTGTGTCCAAAAACACAAGAGGATAAAGAGTTTATGCAAGGTGTTCCTTATACATTAGCTGTTGGTAGCATTATGTATGCTATGATCTCCACTCGTCCCGATATTGCTCATGCAGTGGGAGTTGTGAGCAGGTTCATGAGCAATCCCGGTAAGCCTCATTGGGAAGCTGTCAAATGGATATTAAGGTATCTTAAAGGTACTTCTGATTATGCTTTGTGTTTTGGTGGCAATAAGGCACAGCTGCAAGGTTTCACTGATTCTGATCTTGCTGGAGATTTAGATAAGCGGAGATCTACTACTGGCTATGTTTTTATGTTTGCTGGAGCTGCCATTAGTTGGGTCTCAAGGCTGCAACATTCTATTGCTCTTTCTTCTACCGAAGCTGAGTACATGGCTCTTTCCGAAGGTGCTAGGGAGATGATTTGGTTACAGCAGTTGTTTGGTGATTTGAAATGTCAACAAAGTGACTATGTTTTGTTTTGTGATAGTCGCAGCGCCATTTTTATGGCTCATAATCATTCATCTTAGCGTCATTCTAAGCATATTGACATACATGCTCATTTCATTCGTCATGTAGTTGAATAGGGCAAGTTACAAGTTGCAAAAATTGACACAAAGGTCAATCCGGCAGACATTTTCACCAAGGTTGTTCCCAAAGAGAAGTTCGAATGTGCCAGGACTTCTCTTGGTCTTGTTAAGAAGAAGTAATCAGAAGTTTAGAGCAGGGGAATGATTGGCGAGTTGCAACATCCGTTGACCTTCAAGTGGGAGATTGTACGGAAATGAAGACCAACGGACACATCTTTTCCCGCCAATTGCTTGACCTTTTTGCATTCCTCTTGTGATGTATAACGAAGCATTATATATGCTTGATATCTCATTGTAAAATACAATTCGATTATCAATACAATTCCTCTGCTCAGTGTGGATGTAGCCAAGTTTGGTGAACCACGATAAATCTGGTGTCTCATTTTCTGTTTGTTTTCTAATTACATCTGTGCGCTGTTTTTACTTCTCTTTCTGCAATTGAGTTTTACTTTCAGTCCTAACAATTGTAGGAGATAAGTTTTAAATGTGCCAAGAAGTACATGAAATAGAGGAATGGCCAACTGAAACTTGTTTCCCTGTGTTCTTGCAGGTGCATGTATGAAACAGAAGATCAGTTCCACACCAAAAAATGCTTCAAAAAATGCTTCCTTCTCTACTGTTTGTGATTAGGGTTGTCTTAGTTGGGTTTTGACATTAAATAGGCCCTTAGAGTATAGTCACTCTTTGTCTCATAAACTCATTGGCTAGCTTATAGAATGTGATCTTTTCACTGTGTCATTCTTATTATTAGTACTTTTCTTAAGTAGTGATTAATTTATGTCAAATAAACTAATCATAAGAGAGTATTATTTTTAATATTGAACAAATATTAATTTTTCTATTGTGATTGACTCATAATTTAAATTCTAAAGATTTTGTAGATTTACTTTTTTTAGATAGTGTTTCCATTTTTTAAGAAAGGAACGCCCAGATTTAGAGGCATGAAAAACTAAAGAAAAATTAAAATATATTCAACAATAATCTTGCCAAAAATTTGATTGAATTTATTTTATGGAAAGAATTTGTTGAGGATTTGCCATTTATAGAGATACAAGCATTAAATTCGAGCTATTAATAAGCAAAACTTATTAATGTTTGCTAGTTGCCACCCAATTCCATTTTCACTTCCACTATTTTTGAAATATTTCCTTCTATCGAGTAAATTGATTCTAATAATTATTTAATTTATCATATTTTATTTAATATAGGGTGAATATAATTGAAGTATATAATATGAATAAGTATTAGGCTTAAATATAATATGGTATGATTAAATATGATTTTTTAGTTTAATATAATCTCTCCTATTACTATTAATATAATTATTTAATTTATTATATTTATTTAATATGCCCTGAATATAATTAAGTATATAATATGATTAAATATGATTAACTATTCACACTTAAATATAATATGATATGATTAAATATGATTTTTTAATTTAATATAATCTCTACCATTGATATTAATAGAATTATTTAATTTATCATGTTTTATTTAATATATAGTGAATATAATTGAAATATATAATATGATTAAATATAATTAAGTATTCACACTTAAATATAATATAATATTGAACTATATGGTATGATTAAATATGATTTTTTAATTTAATATAGTCTCTTTTATTAATATTAATATAATTATTTAATTTATCATATTTTATTTAATATATTGTGAGTATAATTGAAATATATAATATGATTAAATATGATTAAGTATTCAAGATTAAATATAATATGATCTTTTAATTTATTTATTTCATATTATTGGTAATATTATTATTTTACTATTATTACTACCATTATAATTATTAATTGATTAGTTTTTTCTCCAACTTGAGTATGCATAGAGGGGGATTGAGGATCCTTCAGAGGACCTTCCATAGTATAATGTTGTGGAAGGGCATCTTTCCACCATGTAGCTTGACCACGTGAATTGTGCTTGGAGTTGGGACATTTAGTAGTGATGTGTAGTGTTTCATTATTATTAATTGAAGTATATAATATGATTAATTATGATTTGGTATCAGGCTGAAATTTAATACCAGCAATTGCACAAAATTTACGTGTATTAGCCGATAGTCATGATGAAGGTGCAATATTAGTGAGAAGATGTATTTTTTTCCTTGTTTTGCTCGCATTATAACATTAATTAATACTATGGTTATTCAAGAAAAAAATCACCTTCACTCATGCTAGTAACATTAAAATAGGCAATGGGAAAACAAGAATGGTGTGAAATAGATTGAAAGGAAAGAAACATGTTGGAAAGAACAAGAGTGAACAATAATGTTTACTTGTATTCAAAGGAGATGTCCTTGTTGTATATGGTCCTACTTCTACCAAGTACACCAACACCCAAAAAAAGGTAGAAATAGTACATGTGGACCTTGTAGATTGCAATGGTCAAATGACTATAATTGTAAACATTAGCAACAATATGATCAATACATTCTTGCCCTGTATGTTTATTGGGTATAGCATTTGCATCACCAACTTTTTAATCAAGACTAAAACTCAATATGAAAGAGGTGATGCAGACTGTTGCCATATCTTAACCAGTAGAAGCATAGTTGAAAGTATGCCAATTGTTTGCAAAAAACATAGATTAACTCCAAATGTCACTATCTCGTAACTAATAGAAGCAGACTGCAACTATTCTATTGGTTCATTTGGAGCAATAGAGATGTATTACCATTTGAACAAAAATTAGTTTGAATTGCATGTCAAAGATGGAGATCTCCAAGAAGACATGGCAACTATATATTTCTATACATCTATATTTTATTTTCATATTCAACTTTACTTATAAACTTAAATTTATTAACAATTTTCTTTTGTAGGTTGTTATCTCAAGTACCAACACAGATTTAATGTGCATATCTACAACAAATGTTTTCAAAATTAGATATGTCACTCCTCCTTGTCAAAAATGTTGTTAGAAATGGTTCACAAGGCACAAACGTAATGCGCACAACACAAGCAACATTTTTTGGGGAGCTTAATGATGCATGCACAAGAGCACAGTTACAATCTCTTGCAAAATGCATATTGAGCAAGAGCACAAAAAATAATGATTTTTTTTTACATTTACATAACATATCTATTAAATTATTTCAGTTCCCTACAAAATACATAACAAGTTATTTTTTTCATAGGTACTTGGCACACTAAAGCCAAAGAATGTCTACTTGCCACCCTTTGAAGCTTGTTGTAGCACATGTAATCACTCCATGCTATTTGACAAGTCTCTTGAGAAAGGATCTGCCAATTGTACGTATTGTAAAACAACCATCTGACTTTTCTACTGTCACAATCTAGCTTGCACATTGTATAGGAAAGAAGGAAACATTGACTGCTACTTAGATGGAGACCTCAAATAAAGTTTTCCAAAGATTGCATAAATAACATATGAGGAATATAAAGATGACATTTCACCTGCAGTGTTCTTGTTACGCAGATTCCATTTGCAAGGAACTTTTACACTATCTATTAACAATTTCATTGTGAAAATTGTTCAACAATTACTATTTTATTGTTTCCACAAATTGCACTTTCATAAAAAATGTAACATCTCGCTAAGTAACCCCCGAATGGTAAAAGCCAAAAGAGGACAAGATAATTTTGTTTTTGATACAAGTAGATAACATACACATGATGCAGTTGTTGATTCGATAGATTGATAGCATGGCCAAGTCTAGCCAAATGCACAACCCATGGGAGAGGACTAAATCACACTCCAAAGGAAACATAGATAATACTACATTCAATTTAAACACCAATATAATTGTTCATATGTCCCATACCAGATTATAAACATGAATCCAAAATCATCATAGAACAAGCGGATCTGATACACACACTAGAATCTATAAACCAAATAGGAAACATCTCATTTCTTCTCATTAATTCAATGATTACATCTTTACAATTACATAAAAGAAAATATAGTGCAATGGCATATCCAAGAATATGATATAATAACTGAAAGAGCACAATAATTGAGAATGTAATGGAGAGAGAGAGAGAGAGAGAGAGAGAGAGAAAGCATCTCCAATCTAGTGCTCCAAAACCTTTGTTGGTCCCCAATGGTGGTGACAATGCCTCCCAACCATGTGGACTCATACAAGACCACCCAACCATGCTCGGAGATAGTCACAAGACCCAGACAAAAGAACAACAACAAGACAAGGGTATACATGATGGCCAACACACACATCAATCATGGAGCAGAGATGAAAAACATTGCATAAAGCTGATGTCATAACATAGAGATACTCATCTAAGTCATAGGTCAGGTACTACTCATGACTCCTAAGGTACTAGATACTAGAGTGTAATCAGATGGATTGTCATCATGCATGCTCAAAGGGATGGCACCACATGGAACTAAGTACTCCTCTCATATGGATGAGGAGACTCAATCATGCCTGAATCAATGCCCTGTAGATAGATTACTTGACACCCCACAGACGGATAGGCCTTCCCATTGAATCCTTAACCTTTACAAGCACTCAAGGCCATGCATGAGGACTAATTATCTTATTAATATTTTTACCCCACTGTTTTCATTTAGTTATCACTTATTAATGTAACTCTACTACTAATTCCCTTGGTAGCCACTTGCGGGCCCCGGGCCCATAGAGAGCCACTCCAAAAGATAACTCTAATTACATAGACCATTGCCATCTCATTTAACCAAATGAGGTATCCTAAATAGACTGTAACACTGAAGTATAAATTAGAAATATAAAAAATGTGATCTACAGTACCAAAGCTTTCGATGATAGTGTAGTTTTACTAAAAAATAGCCCTTTGTCAGTTAGATCAGTTGTGTAATAACTCCAATGACCCTTAATCACTCTTCACAAGGAATGCACAGATATCATAAGAAGACATGACAATTGGTCTTGCAAGTCTACTCACAGCCTAAATCTTGCATATTGTCTACCATATTTAATATAACAAAATAGAATGCTACAAAGACTTACAAATTGGAAGCCTTAATTTTTCCCTCTCACAGTAATTCACTTTTTCCATGACAAATATTCTTAATTAAAATTATGTGACCAAATTTCAATGCATAACACAAGTCAATGCATCTAAGGTATTATAATGCCATAACAATCTCTAATCCAATGATGGTTCCTCTAGGCTGGTGATTTATAGAACATGATCGTAATGATCAAAACAAAGGCCACTAAGTTTTTCATTAAGAAGAGTTGTAATAAAATTCTCTACAGAGAAGTCATCAAATAAAAAAAGGGTTCCATGGGACTAGATCTCTTCAATCTATATCATATGTCCCAGTTTTTATTTCTATATGGTTGCACCCCTTATATTCTCTATAAATCGAACCCCTTTGTTTTTATTTAGAATTATAAATCAGAAAACACTTGATCTATCATGGAAAACCCCCTCTTTTTTTAATAAAATTATAAATCAAAAACCACGTGGTCTTATTAAAAAAAACCTTCTACCTAAAGAATTAAGGGAGATAGTTCTGCATAATAAAAACTAGTTTCAAGGAGAAAGAGGCGATGTAAATATCTGGAATAATTTCTGGCATATTTACTTAAATGGCAGTGATGGGGTTTCAGTTTTTCTGTGCTTAATTAAGTAACAGAAAACATGTTTTAGTTGTTGAAGGTAGTAATGGGATTTCATTTTTCTTGTGCTTAATGAGGTCACAACCAACATATTCTAGTTTTTGTGCTGGAAAGACAAAAGACTAAGGTAAATACCTCAGATTTAGACACGCTACCCTTCAACGTACCTCAATCTTGCAAGTTTGATATGCTTGCAATGTATCTCTCCTACTTGCACTCCCCTCAGACCTCATATCTTTGTTTTCCCAGTATAAACAATAATCATGTCAACAACATAATAGTATTGAGATCGCACATCTCCGTGCCAATACAAAATAATAACAGGATGCGTAATCCTATACAAAACATACAATCATCGAAGTCCATCAAGATAAGAAAAAACATAATACAAACACGATCCACCATACTGGACTACAAATTTTCTATATGTAAATAAGTAATTTTGATGTGTTTCAATTTTCTACACTTACATGATCTGTACTATATTATGGTCTTTCCTAGATTTTTAAAGCTATTTTTTTCTTACTTTTTATGTCAGTTATGGTTCAATTCTAGACTAAATCATTAGTGTGTTGCCCTATTTTTTCTCCAAGTATGTCTCTTACATTTTGTTAGTCTGTTGTCATGTGTTTTTCCCAAGTATGGCTTCTATGTTTCAAGCTAAACATTACATCACTTCGCAATGCTATTTAGAGACTTCTCCGGATGTATTCAAAATCGTCATGTCACAAGTTTTACTCGTAGTATGTCAAAATAATCATCTATGGTGTTTTTCATTCAATCCTTTAATGTCATTATGAAAGGGAAACAACTATTTATAATCGATTCATTAGATCAAATAATGAAAATTCAGCTATCAAGGGATTCAAGATTCTATAGTTTTCTCCTTTTAATAAGAGCTATGTACATATTTTGAATGGTTGAAGGGCAAGACATATGTATTTACTTGCTTGTTTAAATTCTACTTACAAATGGGTTCATGTTTGGATCATTCTGCTCTAGAATAAATCAAAATTAGCAATCATTAATTAGTTTAGCTCCACACACAGTTTTCCTTCCATTCTACAATTAAGATGTCCACACACAGTTTTCCTTTGAATCTACAGAATAAGTTAACAATTACTTTCTTCTACATAGCTTGAACTTTAACAATAATAGTGATTTTCATAGCATCCTATTTTCTCGAAGCCCAATGGCATTTATACGGAGTCACAGGCAATCCTAATAGGATAGTACACTTAAGATTCTTCTTCAATATTAATCCATAATCTACTTAAATTGTATAAAATTTAACCTAGTTAATTTTTGGGTTTCTACGTCAATCTTAGATTCTTCTTTCTTACATATCTATACTTCATCCCTACTTGCAGCTAATAGTAGTATAAATTTTGATATGCAATATTCTTTCTACTTTTACAAAGCCATCATAACAATACATTAGTTAACTTGTCTTAGGTCTATCTCTTACTCTAAGATGATTAATATAATATTGTTCTTTCTGAGATTTCTGAAGATGCTTCAGTTCGATAGATTAACTTTAATTTTGTCATTACTAAGCCAAGGTTAGTTTTACAACAAATTAAATCACTTGAATAAATTCTACCATTATTGAATATACTTTGTTGTATAACTTAAAATATAATAACTTATGTGCTTGTGAAAAATACTTTGCTCAAAAACAAACGAAATCCTAAAAAAATATAGTGTTATAAAATATTAGTTTATGACTAGAAAAAATGTGCATTGATTTAATAAAACTATGTCAGTTATATATTTTAAATTTAATTTTTATGTACATCCATTTAAACAAATATTTTCGTTATATTTTTTAAATTTAAAATAGTTACTTTATAATTATTAGAAGCATTCATTTAATAAAAGTAAGTGGGTTATATGTTTTATATTTAAAACACTTACTTTTGCACTCCCCTCAGCTCACCTCAGATCATTATTTTCCCAACATAAACAATAATCATGTCAACAACATAATAGTATCTATACTATATTATGGTCTTTTTTTTTTAAATGCACCTGGTAAACTTTTTAACGTGACCGGTGACGTTGGTACGACTCGTGAGCTCGTTGGCCCAGCGAAGACATAAAGCCTTGCAAGCTCATTGGCCTAGCAGGGGTTTGAACTCTAGTGGCCGCCACTACAACCAAGCAAATTAACCACTGAACCACACCGTCATCGATGATACTATATTATGGTCTTTCCTGGCTTTCTAAAGCTATTTTTTTCTTGTTTTTTATGTCAGTTATGGTTCAAATCTAGACTAAGTCATCATTGTGTTGCCCTATTTTTTCTCCAAGTATGTCTCCTATGTTTTGTCAGTCTGTTGTCATGTGTTTTTCCCAAGTATGGCTTCTATGTTTCAAGCAAAATATTACATCACTTTGCAATACTATTTAGAGACTTCTCTAGATATATTCAAAATCATGATGTCACAAGTTTTACTTGTAGTATGTCAAAATAATCATGTATGGTATTTTTCATTCAGTCCTTTAATGTCATTATGGAAGGGAAAAAACTATATATAATCGGTTCATTAGATCAAATAATGAAAATTCAGCCATCAAGGGATTCAAGATTCTATAGTTTTCTCCTTTTAATAAGAGCTATATTCATACTTTGAATGATTGAAGGGCAAGACATATGGATTTACTTGCTTGTTTAAATTCTACTTACAAATGGGTTCATGTTTGAATCATTCTGCTCTAGAATAAATCAAAATGAGTAATCACTAATCAGTTTAGCTCCACACACAGTTTTCCTTCCATTCTACAATTAAGATGTCCACACACAGTTTACTTTCATATCTTTGAATCTACAGAATAAGTTAACAATTGCTTTCTTCTGCATAGCTTGAACTTTAACAATAAGAGTGATTTTCATAGCATCCTATTTTCTCGAAGCCCAATGGCATTCATACGGAGTCGCAGGCAATTCTAATAGTATAGTATGCTTAAGATTCTTCTTCAATATTAATCCATAATCTACTTAAATTGTATAAACTTTAACCTAGCTAATTTTTGGGTTTCTATGTCAATCTTAGATTCTTCTTTCTTACATATCTATACTTCATCCCTACTTGTAGCTAATAGTAGTATAAATTCTGATATGTAATATTCTTTCTACTTTTGCAAATCCATCGTAACAATACATTGGTTAACTTGGCTTAGGTCTATCTCTTACTCTCTATATGATTAATATAATATTGTTCTTTCTAAGATTTCTGAAGATGCTTCAGTTTGATAGATTAACTTTAATTTTGTCATTACTAAGCCAAGGTTAGTTTTGCAACAAATTAAAACACTTGAATAAATTTTGCTATTATTGAATATACTTTGTTGTATAACTTAAAATATAATAACTTATATGCTTGTGGAAAATACTTTGCTCATTGTGTAGAAAACAAAATGAAATCCTAAAAAAATATAGTGTTAATAAATATTAGTTTATGAGTGGAAAAAATGTGCATTGATTTAATAAAACTATGTTAGTTATATATTTTAAATTTAATTTTTATGTACATCCATTTAAACAAATATGTCCGTTATATATTTTTAAAATTTAAAACAGTTACTTTATAATTATTAGGCGCATTCATTTAATAAAAGTAAGTGGGTTATATGTTTTATATTTAAAACATTTACTTTTGCACTCCCCTAACTCACCTCAGATCTTTGTTTTCCCAGCATAAAAAATAATCATGTCAACAACATAATAGTATTGAGATTACACATCACTGGTGCCAATAAAAAATAATAACAAGACGCATAATTTAATACAAAACATACAGCCATCTAAGTCCATCAAGAAAGGAAGACTACAAATTTTGTATATGTAAATAAGTAATTTTGATGTGTTTCAATTTTCTACACTTACATGAGGTCTTTCATAGCTTTTTAAAGCTATTTTTTTCTTGCTTTTTATGCCAATTATGGTTCAAATCTAGACTAAATCGTCAGTGTGTTGCCCTATTTTTTCTCCAAGTATGTCTCCTACGTTTTGTCAGTCTTTGTCATGTGTTTTTCCCAAGTATGGCTTCTATGTTTCAAGCTAAACATTACATCACTTTGCAATGCTATTTAGAGACTTCTCCAGATATATTCAAAATTGTAATGTCACAAGTTTTTCTCGTAGTATGTCAAAACAATCATGTATGGCATTTTTCATTCAGTCCTTTAATGTCATTATGAAAGGGAAAAAAACTATATATAATCGGTTCATTAGATCAAATAATGAAAATTCAGCCATCAAGGAATTCAAGATTCTATAGTTTTCTCCTTTTAATAAGAGCTATGTACATATTTTGAATGGTTGAAGGGCAAGACATATGGATTTACTTGCTTGTTTAAATTCTACTTACAAATGGATTCATGTTTGGATCATTTTGCTCTAGAATAAATCAAAATGAGCAATGATTAATCACTTTAGCTCCACACAGTTTTCCTTCCATTCTACAATTAAGATGTCCACACACAGTTTACTTTCATATCTTTGAATCTACAGAATAAGTTAACAATTGCTTTCTTCTGCATAGCTTGAACTTTAACAATAAGAGTGATTTTCATAGCATCCTATTTTCTCGAAGCCCAATGGCATTCATACGGAGTCGCAGGCAATCCTAACAGGATAGTACGCTTAAGATTCTTCTTCAATATTAATCCATAATCTACTTAAATTGTATAAACTTTAACCTGGTTAATTTCTGGGTTTTTACGTCAATCTTAGATTCTTCTTTCTTACATATCTATACTTCATCCCTGCTTGTAGCTAATAGTAGTATAAATTCTGATATGCAATATTCTTTCTACTTTTACAAATCCATCGTAACAATACATTAGTTAACTTGGCTTAGGTCTATCTCTAGATGATTAATATAATATTGTTCTTTCTGAGATTTATGAAGATGCTTCAGTTTGATAGATTAACTTTAATTTTGTCATTACTAAGCCAAGGTTAGTTTTACAACAAATTAAAACACTTGAATAAATTCTGCCATTGTTGAATATACTTTGTTGTATAACTTAAAATATAATAACTTATGTGCTTGTGGAAAATACTTTGCTTATTGTGTAGAAAATAAAACAAAATCTTAAAAAAATATAGTGTTATAAAATATTAGTTTATGAGTGGAAAAAATGTGCATTGATTTAATAAAACTATGTCAGTTATATATTTTAAATTTAATTGTTATGTACATCCATTTAAACAAATATGTCTGTTATATATTTTTTAAATTTAAAATAGTTACTTTATAATTACTAGGTGCATTCATTTAATAAAAGTAAGTGGGTTATATGTTTTATATTTAAAACACTTACTTTATAATTTTAAAAAAATATATGTCAACTCTTTTTAGTTTTTATGTACAGTCATAGTTATCCCTAGGTCTCTTAACTTAATTAATATTTTGAGAAAAAGAAATGTCTTTAATTTAATGATAAATTTAAATAGTTCACATATTTTATTAAAGAGCAAATTAAACAATTGATTTCTTTATATCATGAAAAAGAAAGAATACTTGGTGATAAATGTAATGCCCCATCATGCAAACCTAGAGTGATAGATCATCAAGTGCAAACTTACAGAAATATTTTTTTTTTAAACAAGTAAATGCAATAGCAGTAACCAACAATATCACAACAAAAGAAAAATGCACTTCCAACTCCTCTAGGAAAACATAACTGCATTAGAGAATATAAAGTAAAAACCACATAAGAGATAATCAATTACTACTGGTACAAATTACAATGCAAGATTACAAGACCGATCATGTCAGTTTACAACTGAATAAATAAGAAAGCATACGACAACTCTGAAGGAGGAAAGCAAATTGGAACAGGAGCACCACTGCACAGGACTCAAACCGAATCTCCACGAAGACCAATGGATAGCTCTGCCTCCCAACCATGTGGAACCCTAAGGTCCACCCCTCCGAGCTAGGAGATAACGACGTGGATTCCACTAAGCCAAGAAACAACATCCCAAAATAAAAGAACAACAACTGACTTGACACAACCAACCATACTAACAAAGCTGCACAAGACAAGACATCACTCCAGAGGCACAACAAAAAGAAACAACTAAACTGCATGGTCCTAGCATGGGTTACCCAAGCTATCTATCACCAGAAGCTGGCCCCCATCTATGGTTACCCTGGTAGCCTCTCTCTAGGCACCGGCCCTATAGGGTGACACATGCGGAGCCGACAGGTCCTCTCATGGAGACAAGGAGTTCGGCCTTGCCAACTAGGCCTTCTCATCCCATCCTTAGCCTGTGAGAGCACTCAAGGCATGGGTGAGGTCTCTTACTTATCTTGTTAAGTGTTTTAATACCCCAACCCTCTTGATTAAGTTATTAAGTTTTCCACATGGTTACAACTTCCATGGGGTTACCCAAGTGTCCTCTCACTAGGCACCGGCCCCACCATGAAAGCCACTCCCTTAGTGTTCTCGGGTCAAACATACATACCATAGCATATAGGTATAAAAGTCACAAATCAGATCTGGGCCATAACGTATGCCTTTCACTAGGCCATAACAAGAAATCCATAATCTCTTCAAAATGAAGCAAAACCATTAAGAACCAAGTACTGTATTCAAGAGGCCATTCCCCAATCATTGCAAGATGCAAAAATTCAAATAACCCGATGCCATAATTCGAACCAAAGCCAAGAACTACCCCTCTGGAGTTAAGTAAACAGACACTATATCACAAAGAAGTTCCTCATCCAAAATGGGAACCAAGGGTTAACACTTGACACTTGTTTGCAACAAAAGACTCAAACTAGGAAATGAGCTTAGACCAATTGCATCATCCCTTCCATTATATTGAAAGAGCCATAATATACCATATTAACTGAAATAACCCATAAACATCATAGGCCTTGGAAATACAACTTGACCACATGACTAAAATTCATAACCGACAATGTATCGTATCATAAGAAAACACACATAAACACAACTCACCCCCAAAATAGACACAAAGACCCAACACCAGTGACAAGGTGACAATCAAGCATAAGAGATTAAAATAAACTCCTATCCATTCAAGGAAACAACTTACACCAAGTTATCACGAAAAGCAAAACTTCGTAACTCTAGGAATTAATAAGGCAAGGAAGGAGAACCATAATCCATACAACCATAATTAAACAAAATCAATGAAGGGTCAAGAAAGAATTCCATTAAGATAAACCTAAGTTAAAGGCACTTTAAAGCCATTTAAAATAACTAAACACAATTCCTTGTTTTCCAAAAATAAAAGCATCTAAAAATGATATGATAAAATTTTCTCTCACTAACAAGCTTATCACAATATTGTTACCTCCAAGAAAATTGAACAATAACTCAATCTACTCAAGAATTTATGTACCAAGGAAAACATTACTTGACTTGCACCCTAATTTTACTCTATGAACTAAGACAATCCGAATAACTCCAACATTTTATTTTCTAACATTCACGACCCATTAATAATTTCCTAAAACCCACAACTAAGAGTAAATACATCTTTCCTATTTCCACAACTAAGAGTAAATACATCTTTCCTATTTGCATAATTTCTATTATCATATAACAACTTCCAAACAACATTGTCAACAACCAGCTATGTAATTGAATTACCATTGACGTAAAAACATCTATCAACGAATATACTTTAGTTATTATAGAACCATTACTATTCAAAATAAGCATGATAACAACTTAAGTATTTCCCTGTTGTCATAAGTTTTCATCGATACCTTCTATCTATGACTTTAATTATACAACTATAAGTCTAAGATTTTCCTTACTAACATTTTATCATCTCAAATCAAAACACTATAAATAAGCATATATATATATATATATATATATATTTCACACTACCAAAATATATTGGATTCGCTAAGAAAACCAACCTCCAATTTTATAATCTAACACTATAAATTCTAAATGACAAATTACCAACATGTAAATTTGCTTAAGTATAAACTACTGTCTAACATATTGATATTTAACCTTTAACTTCTCAGGAAGGAATTAATTTATCTCAAATAAAATATTTATTTCAGGTTTAGGCAAATATTTGCTTGGATACTAATATCATTATCATGCACTTCACTAGATTATTATCTAATACAAAACTAATTTCTACAATGTTCTCCAACTAAGACATTATTATATTTAGTATCTTTTCTACAAAGACCATTCTAAATCTAATCTATTTGTTTTAGATTCCAAGACTTATCTAATATTAATTGTTCTCTTAACTATTTTGAACTAGCACTTACATCCAAAGAAGGTTCAAGGTAAGAGAAATTTGTATCAGAGGTTTTAGAAACTTCCTATTCAATGTAATTAACAAGTGAGAATTCCTAAACAGAATTGCAAAAGTAAGCTTTTAATAGCCTTTCTAAGGAATGTGACTATAGAGATGGATTTGTTGAAAAGGCTTAAACTTAAAGAAGAAAAGAAATTACAAAATGAGAAAGCACAGGCTCGGCACGCTACAGGTGAATCGAAGTTTCAAATGGATGTCGTTCCATGGAATACAATGAATGTAGGATATGTACAAAAATGGATTCGCTGACCAGGTTTAAGAAACTTTTAAGCAAATGCAATTCAAGAAGTACAACCCAATACCAAAATGTTTTTGCCATCATTATGCTGGTCTGTGCCAATATGGGAGTTTTGGAACTGGTATAGACATCCATCAAAGCGTATCTATCACACATTATGGTTCTAAGCATTCCTCTTTGTATAAGGCCAACTAAACATGTGCCTCTATACAAGCAATTCCCAAAATAACCTACCTATACCAAGCAACTAGGACCAAGTGATCAGTAATCAAGAAACTTTCTTTTCACTGCTGGCTGACCTCCAGGTAAGAACGATTTTCTAGCAGCAACTATTTTCTAAAAATGAAACTTCCCAAAAGATGGATATCTATGACCAAAGGAAGTCGATCTTCCAGAATAAAATGAGGATTCTGGCATTTAAGATTATGTTTCTGCATCATGCACTGCCAGTAATGAATGTAAAGTATTGGTGATGGAATACGGCATATCCTACCAGTGACTTTAAAAGGTGCATCAATGGATTGATAGGAGAACGCAAGTATAGGGTTCGACAACACCTAAGGAAGGAAACTCTATACAAAAGAAACAGAAATGAATCCATGAAGCTGTCAAAAGCATCAGGCAGAACGATAGTCAGCTTAGATACCTTAATATACACAACATCCAAGAATATGTCCTACGTTAACAAGTGTTCGCCCTAGAACATAGCTTAATTAATCTTTAAAGATTTAGCAGGGAGTGCAATGGTGTCAAGACGTCGGTTTGAAGAACACAAGGACTGCCACGAATGGCTCAGAGGGCCGCTTGAAGAAAAGCACTGAAGAAAATAAAGAATTTAAGAACTCTCTAGGTGGTCAATGATTAACATTGTAGATAAGGAAGATAAGAGCTAATCAAATATCAACAATCCAACTTTAACGCCCCTGCCAATATTGCGTAAATAAAAAGAAACATAATTCTAACCGGGGAGGCATTAGAAAGGACGCACGGATACAACCATACAAAATACTGGGCAAGAGATTCCGTTATCGCTACCAATACTAATTATAGAGCGCTACTAGATTAATAGGGGTTCAACAATTATAGAAGGCAATGACCTCTGTCGGAGTATAGAAGAAACATTCTTACAGTACAATAAAAAATGCATCAAGGTGAAATCTGCAAACAACGATGGTTAACTGTCTACATCAAATTCAAACCATGATAGAGCCCTTTTGTTGCAATTTTACAGCCTACTGTTGTAGGAGATAGGTCCTAGCCGGTTCAGGCCTAGTGGTTCTACTACAACATCCATTCCTTAGAAAATGCTAAGATATAAGGCGATAGGGAAACGCGAAAGAACCCAACTCCTTGACCTATACAGAAAACTTTCTACCTATGCTGGAAAAAGTGCTCTAGAACAAAGATGTGGTCATCCATCAAGCATCAAGGATACTTGTTTGGCCACATAATTTCAATGCCCTTATTGCGATTTTCTTCCTGCTAGATCGCAAACCTCCAAAAGCTAGTAACTTAAGAAAAGGTGAGATACTAAAGGTAATACGGTGCTAATAAAAGGTTATTTCCTATTCCAAACTAGAAATAAATATAGATATAAAGTTGTGACACAGCAAAATAATCAGGAGTCTAAAATCAACAAAATAGAAATGAAGAACCATTAGTTGGACTAATGCCAACATAGATGGCGGAAAGATTTGCTGAGATCTTCCAGCATTCGAACAAGTATGCCAAAATATTTATGCAAACAAAGTATAGAATTTACAGATCTGCATTGGTGAGGAAAGTGCAATCAACCAAATCTCAATTACTCCTCGAGCACAGTTAACTATGGAAACGCTAAAAAGATTTTAGAACTCTCAAGCAAATGCAGTTAACGAATAAGAGATAGACTAGCCACAATTTTAAAAGATTTCCTTGCAGATTTTCTTGCAGATACAAGGATCTAAAAAGCAAGTTGGTTATGAGAAAGAGAGAGACCCATGATGGAAGGAATTTATTGCAAGAGGGAATTTGTTTCTTGCATTCTAGGCTGAGTCAAAATTCTTGTGGAGAATAATGGTGATGCCAAGCAATTATCAAAGAATACAGGCTTGCCTCATTACAATACAATAAAACATGCGCTAAACCTAGAAAATCTATGGTTGCCTTGGATACACGCAACATCGATTTGGAATCTTCAAACAAATACAATAGGTAGGTATATAGCCTTCATGCTTAGAAACTTTCAAAGGACTAAAAAAATAAACAAGATTGATTCCAGAGAAGGCAACAACCAACCAGAATTTGCATGCAAGAATACTATAATGATCACAGATTATGCATAAACGGTAACAAATGTTGCTCAGGAAATCCCTATGCTGCATCGATACCTAGAGACCATGCTTGTTATTTGGAGAATGCTGCAAACTTTTTCAAACACAAACCAATTAATCCTGATGATACTTGTGGGGATAACCTTTCGTAACACAATATCCAGGCCATCAACTATGAAGCTAATAGTGTTTTTAAAAACCATGCACACATTTCATTGTTAAAGATCTCAGTTTCAGAGCATACCTAAAAATTATGACATCAATCCAGAGTGATACCCCAAAGTTAGTCCATCCTACCTCTTCCCTTTCCCCCAATGAATAGCTCATAAATTAACACTGACATGCCTCCGTTCCCCCAAAATCCCACTCCTCTGGAAATATTTTAAAATTTACTATAACAGGAGATTCCAAATCTAATTTCCAGAGTGACAACTCAAAGCATTTATTTCCCATAACAAAATTATTCTGTACAAATATATATACTAATTACTTATAACTCCAATATATGATATAAATGCTCTTGGACAACAAACAAATAAATCTAGGCTATTTTAAAATCTGAGCAAGGTAACAATCCAAATTCTATGCCAAACAAATAATATCCCATAAACATAATTGGAGCATTATTATTCTAATAAGAAGTCAATATAGTATTAACCAACTATGCATGAGTATATTAACACAACTCGACTATTCTCCAAAACACAAGTTACCAAACATATAGGGCAAGGACCAAGCAATGCCACACGACCAAGCAACACCACCCGACTCGAGACCAGAACTGAAGACAAGGACCGACCTAGTGGAATAGACCTCACATTATCTCCCATCACTGATACCCATTAGTGTAAGAACCCGCTTGAACCTGCTATATCAGGTGGAGTCGAGGTTCAGTACCTGCAGCCTACATCCGAGCAATTGGTTGTATAAAACCCAACACATATATGTCAACACACGTAGAGAGTCAGAGAATTACAGTGTAGTAGGGTACTCGAAGCGAGTAGTACTACACCGTCTCAGCTCTTGAAACAATATCATAACAACTTTGATCTGAATTGAACCATCACAATTAAAATGACACATGACGATATTAATTCGCATCATAACTGGAATAATAGTAGGGCCATCCTAAACTCATAACACCTATCTAATTATATCAGTCAAACATAGTTCATCATAACTTACTAATCAACTGTTCTCAGAACTAATTCAATGCCATGGAAGGCTAACAACTGTCTCTGATTGACAGAGAGCAATGCAGAACTACCTCTATCGCAAGCCAACGATGAGGGGGCACTACAATAAATTTTAAGAAAAATATATCATTCAAAAAATACAAAATCACCTATATTACTACTATTACTTAGGGAAAAGTATATACTACTAGAAACAAATAAAAGACAATTATGAAATGGATATTTATATAAATTATATATCAATAAAATAAAATAAAAGAACGTGTAAAAAAAACTTTATCTAAAATTTATTTGATATAACTATATTATGAGTCACTTTATTTATAAGGATGTAAAGTATTTTTATGGGCAAATATAGAATAACATGGAACATAGGAAAATGTAAGAAAGGGAAAAAATTATATATGAGCAATTATATATATATATCATCTAATGATTGTTTTGATGGTATAAGAGGTATATATAAACGTGAAGACATGTGAAAGGATTTAAAAGATTACATTTAAAATATTAAAAATGTACAATAATTAAATTATAACATTATTTTTTAAGAAAATTTATAAAAATCATTTTCTATTTTTTAATTAAAACTTTAAATACTAAAATTTAAATTATTTTATTTAATATGTTAGATAAAAATTCATGTTTTAATAAAAAAATTAATTATTTACATAAATATTATTTATGTAAATATTAGTTGCATTAAGATGTGATTAATATTGAATATAAATTTGACAGTTACCACAACCAAATAAAAGGGCACAAAATTTTTAATTCCTATGAACAAAAGGCTACTTAGAAAATGCATTAATTGTGACCAACCAACATGAGATGAGTTGTCACACTATAAATATTACAAATGCAAAGAAATCAACATTTGAATTCCATATGCTACAAGTCTCCTATGAGCTAAATAGTGAGGCATGGTGGACTATAAAATGATTCAATTTTCAATGTACTCTTCAACTATTAAATTTCATGTGCTACAAGTCTCCTATAAGCTAAATTGTGAGGCATGTGGACTATAAAAGGTTTTCATTTCCAATGTACTCTTAATTATTGAAGTCTATATGCTACAAACCTCCTATAAACTAAACGGTGAGGCATTTTGGACTATAAAAGATTTTCATGGACCATAAAAAGTTTTCATTTCCAATGTACTCTTAACTATTGAATTCTATATGCTACAAACCTCCTATAAGCTAAACCGTGAGGCATCTTGGTCTATAAAAGATTTTCATTTCCATTTCCAACGTACGCTTCTACTCTTCAATTATTGAATTCCATATGTTAACCTCCTATAAGCTAAATGGTGAGGATAAAAGGATTTCATTTCCAATGTACTCTTAACTATTGAATTCCAAATGGTACAAACCTCCTATAAGTCAAATTGTGAGGCATTATGGACTACAAAAGATTTTCATTTCCATTTCCAACACACTCTTCTACTCTTCAATTATTAAATTCCATATGATAGAAGCCTCCTATAAACTAAATCGTGAGGCATCAAGACTATCGTATAAATAGATTCCATTTTCATTTCCAATGTACTCTTCAACTACTCACCCTCGAAAATCCCCATCATTCCTTTGACCAACCCCCCGCGTTTTAGTACAATGCATGTGATTTATTTGTATATAATGATGTGATGGAGCATAACAAGCAAGACGTGATCCCACTATCTAACCTTATTTCTTCTCTGTGCAATTGAGAGCTTTCGTGTTGTGGTTTGCTGTGTTTGTTGAGGGAAACAACTTACAGCAAATATTGTGAGCTTCTTTTTCTTTTTTCCCCATTTTCTGTTTTGCAGACTTGAGATTTATATGGCTCCCAACAACCATTGGCCAAATCTGTTCAAATTGAAGCCTTCATCACCGCACCGTCAAATCAACACATCTTCAACAATGTCTGCCGAAAAGTCATATGCTGATGAAGGTTATCTCTCCCGCTTTCACTCTGCTGAGAAGCAGTGTTATTTTCTCTTTTTAATGAGGGATTTAGGGTGCCTTTCATATATGAAATTTTATTGATATAATATAGTAATTTTCATTTGCCCAGCGTATGTATATTTTATTTTTGAGTTTAGGGTTTAACTGCATAGTTTTTAGTCATCCATATTTTATGCGTAGTGGTTCACATGAACCCATCTCTAATATGAATGAATAGTCCAGTTCATTGTACTTATGATTGACACAATAACTGTTAAGCTCTTTCTTTTTATATATTCTGAATAATTTATTTTTCACTTCTTATTTTTGACAGGAACCCAAAAGCTGGAAAGCAACCAGCCCAAGGCAAGATGGAAGCCCCTTCCCGAACAAATAGAAATTTTAGAATACATTTTCAAATCTGGAATGAAAAATCCCCGGAGAGAAGATATACAGAGTATAACTAAACTGCTCCAAAAATATGGGCATGTAGGAGAAATCAACATCTACTACTGGTTCCAAAACAAAAGTCAAGAACCAAGTAGGCCTAGTTTCACGCCCAGCATTAGAGAATTTTCATCATCTCCATCTGCATTACTTCCTGAACAGATGAATGGAACTACTTCAGCTCAATACCACAACGCGGTGACCATGGGAGGAGAAATACAGAGTGACAGCAGTATCATTCATACTGGTATGCATTATATTATGTTGCGTGAATTCTAGGCGTAAGATATCTATAGAATATAGTGCTGTTTTGATTTAACAAATAGACATTTAGTACTCTTTTCTTTTTGAGTTTTTTTCTTAAAGGATGTTTGTATGCTTTAAAAACATTGTATGCAGAATCGGGTGCGAAGAAACGGAATGCCTCTGTATTAACTGTATGCATGAACGGTATTCCATTTGATTCCTCGATGGGGCCTAGAAATGGAAAGGTTCTGTATCATTCCTCTGGCAAGCCACTCCTTGTCAAAAGGGATTCATCTTGCGGGAATTTCAACATGGAGCCATGTACTATTTGGCAGGCCTATAATGTATTTTATTAAATATTTATAGTTAAAGTGTGTTTAAGAAATTGTAGGAGATAAGTTTTAAATGTCCCAAGAAGTAGATGAAATAGAGGAATGGCCAACTGAAACTTGTTTCCCGTGTGTTCTTGCAGGTGCATGTTTGAAACAGAAGATCAGCTTCACACCAAAAAGTGCTTCCTTGTCTACTGCAAACAGGGAATTGTTCTGATTCAAGGGTTGTCTTAGTTAGGTTTTTACATCAAATAGGCCCTTAGAGTATAGTCACTCTTTGTCTCATAAACTCATTGGCTGGCTTATAGAATGTGATCTTTTGACTAGTCATTCTTATTATTAGTACTTTTCTTATGTAGTGATTAAAATAAATTAATCACAAGAGAGTATTATTTTGAATATTGAACAAATATTAATTTTCCTGTTGTGATTGACTCATAATTTAAGTTCTTAAAATTTTGCAGATTTATTTTTTTAAGATATTGTTTCCATTTTTTAAGAAAGGAATTGCCAAAAATTTAATTGAATTTATTTTAAGGAAGGAATTTGTTGAGGATTCACACGTTTATAGAGATATAAGCATTAAATTTGAGCTATTAATAAGCAAAACTTATTAATCTTTGCCAGTGTGCCTCCCAATTCCATTTTCACTTCCACTATTTTTGAAATATTTCCTTCTATCTTCAATAAATTGATTCTAATTTTTATTTAATTTATCATATTTTATTTAATATAGGGTGAATATAATTGAAGTATATAATATGGGTAAGTATTTAGACTTAAATATAATATGGTATGATTAAATATGATTTTTTTAATTTAATATAATCTCTGCTATTAATATTAATATAATTATTTAATTTATCATATTTATTTAATATGCCCTAAATATAATTGAAGTATATAATATGATTAAATATGTTTTTTTAATTTAATATAATCTCTACTATTAATATTAATAGAATTATTTAATTTATCACGTTTTATTTAATATATAGTGAATATAATTGAAATATATAATATGATTAAATATAATTAAGTATTCACACTTAAATATAATATAATATTGAACTATATGGTATGATTAACTATGATTTTTTAATTTAATATAACCTCTATTATTAATATTAATATAATTATTTAATTTATCATATTTTATTTAATATACTGTGAGTATAATTGAAATATATAATATGATTAAATATGATTAAGTATTCAGGCTTAAATATAATATGATTTTTTAATTTATTTATTTCATATTATTGGTAATATTATTATTTTATTATTATTACTATCATTATAATTATTAATTGATTAGTTTTTTCTCCAACTTGAGCATGCATAGAGGGGGATTGAGGATCCTCCAGAGGACCTTCCACAGTATAATGTTGTGGAAGGGCATCTTTCCACCATGTAGCTTGACCACCTGAATTGTGCTTGGAGTTGGGACATTTAGTAGTGATGTGTGGTGTTTCATTATTATTAATTGAAGTATATAATATGATTAATTATGATTTGGTATTCAGACTGAAATTTAATACTAGCAATTGCTCAAAATTTATGCAAATTAGCTGATAGTCATGATGAAGGTGCAATATTAGTGAGAAGAGGTAGTTTTCTTCTTTGTTTTTCTCACATTATAACATTATAACATGTGTAATTTAGTAAATGTAAAATATACATTTTGAAATATAAATCTATCACAAAAATACTGAAATAAAGGTATAGTTATATTAATCCATGTAATTTTTACAATGACAATTGAGAAATGGTGTTTGATCTGTGTCTTGTATTCACCTGCAAAAGAAATTATGAGTGTATGTAACATTATTGTGAGGAAGTCAAGTTGAAGTCATAAAAAAAATAAAAGAAAATACATGATACGTGAATGTGTTAAGATGATAATAGTTGTAGGCAAGCCTCTTCTTTCCAAATAGTTATTTATGTATGTTCTATGTTTCACCTACAACAAGAAAAGAGTTTAGGTAACATTGTTGTGAGGATGTCAAGTTGAATCTATAAGGAAAACCAAAGAAAATGCATGTACCAAAATGTGTTAAGAGGACAATAGTTGTAGGCAAGCCTCTTCTTTCTTCCTGATGATGGTGTAAGGGTTGTTCTGCATTTTAGAGTATCATTCAAAACTCAATGCAGGTTCTATACGAAGAATTTCTATGGATTTACTCTAGATATAGTTATAAATGTCAAGCTTTGTCTTTCAATTTTACCTATGCTTATTGTAGCCTTGTTCAATGTGAGGCCTTGGAATTTATGGATTGATATCGCCCAAGCCATGGTCAGGGGTATTTGTCTACGACCACCATGTGTTATAGGTATCAAAGGTATATTCTTTGGTCTTTCCATGTCCCATGTTGGGCTATTGTAGGTATCAAATTGAACCACGACATACATTGGCAAGTCTAGGGGTTTTGAGTTGATATTGTAAACAATAGATTTGAATTCTCCCAATGATCCATTTACAAGTCCTGCTTCAATCCATAAGTTTGTTGTTAGCATCACCCTTTCACCTATGCATAGGAGCACCTCTTGTTGGAGATGTTCATCATCAGTATTGTTGTTTTCTTTTTTATGTGTACTCTGTGCTACATGAAGATTTAGTAGCTTCAACATCTTTCTATTATGTAGCACGATAAAGTTATTGGTGGCATATAGATCCATGGAGAGGTTAAATTATTCTTGTTCTATTTGAGTTAGTGATTTATTTGTGTGATTCATTAGTGTTTCCCAGTCATGCTGCATTGGTTTTGCTTCACGTATATTTTGTAATATGGCACAAAATTCTTTTTAGGCATGACTATCACCTCCTTGATGGAATATTGTTTCCAATGTGACTATTGTGATAAATGTTTCCCATAACATCCTTGTAGTTGAGTGTGATGCACAAATTAGTTTATCCATTACAAGTGGTAGCTGTGCAAGGTCACCAATAAGGATAATGGGTACACCACCAAAGCATTGGTGTTGCTGGTGGGGGAATGCCTCACACATATGAGTGTCTATTTTAATAACAACTTTGGGCCTATGAAGCTCATCTCATCTATGAGGATGCATTTAATGTTATGCATTTCTTCTTGGAATAGTGTAAGAGCCTTTCCTTGTAATGGTCGCATTTCTCTTAATGGAATTCTAAGACCTACATGGATTGTGGTGGCACATATATTGTAAGCATCCACTCCTATAGGGGCAAGCATGAGTCATGAACTTTGCTTGTTCAGATTCAATTTATTCAAACTACCCTTGATACAGCCAATTAAGTATGATTTTATAGTGCTTGTTGTTCCTTGAACAATCATATGCAAAGGTTGTTTTGAGCATGGATCCCTATAGTGTTGCACAATGGTGCCTAGTGCAAGTTCTTTCTTTGGTGCCAATTGGTAGCTTGGTTTAGTGAATGATGAGGAAGAATAGTCATGTTGCATGCATGGATTACTTGTGGTTATGAATTGAAGGGCACTATCATGTAAATTCCAGGGCACATTGTGTTCATTCCATGCATTGTTGATTTCAAAGTCTCATCCACCAAGTATTTATAGCTCATTTATGTTGACATTAGTGGTTAGACCCATTTGTGATCATAATTTCCACTCATACATGATGGTGGTTTCTTAGGCCAATGTTCCATCAACATCATCATTGTTTTCTTCATTAACATTCTCCACTTGTGTTATGCGGTCAACATGCCAAGGATAGTATTTGTTTGCATCCATGTGTCTCTAATTTACTATGATTTCTTGCTTTGAAAGACCTATGTCTATCTCTAAATGTTGGAAAGGCTTGTACAAGAGGAGCTCACTTCAACAAAATGTTTCAAAATACTCCAATTCTTCCATTGGAATACTATAGAAGCAAAGGAATACATTAACAATTGCATTTTGTTTCCTCTTCTACCATTTGCTTCCTTTGTGATGAGAACAAAAGGAGAACATTACTACTGATTCTATTAGGGAAACACTCTCTAACTCAATTGGTCATTCTGTATAGGAGTTTATGTAATTAGTTGCCAATTCAGATTCATCCACCTTTCTTGTTATATGTTGTAGTACTTTCCTACCAACATTTAATGATACAAAGGTTTGATTGGAAGTGGCAAGACGTAATTTTTGCAACATATGGTAGGTTTCTTGTGCTCCTATATCATGATCTACACTAATCTCTGTCATGAACTTGCGATATGCTATCAAAGCTTCATCTTCACTTTTTCCGAAATTTGATATTCTTGTCAACATCTCGACACAACTTTCTGACCTCCTCTCATCTTTTGAGGCATACTTGAAAATATAGTTGAGAACAAGTCTTTGTGAAATTATAGGTTGACAGTCTATGTTATCTCTCCATATTTTAAGCATCGCTGGGTTGTGGATGTCTAATCTATCATCATTTCTAGTCATTTCATAAGTTGTTTTGCCTTCATCGTCACATATTAAGGTGGAAATGTTTGGTCCATGGAGCTTTATAATAACATTTGGCATTTTTCCCTTTCTTGCGTAAACAAGTTCCCTCACTACATTTGGTGTGCCTATGTACATGATTGACTAACTCCTCATAATCTTTCATGGGGTTAGTAGATAACATCTCTGCTGTGTTTAGTAAGTATGGATCAACTAGAGGAGATCGATATGTTACATTTCTCCTTTGGGTTGCACTATGAGGATTCCAAGCACTAACATATTTGTCAAAGAATTCTCTAGAGCTCTCTAGTTCAACAACATTGTTCCAATCAAGTTTGTCCCTATCTAGTGCATTTTGGCAACCACAAGAACCCATGTACATGAGCAGATCCTTGATGTTGCCACTCATATCTATACCAATAATCTTTTTTCTTGAGCAATTTCTCTATGACTTCTTCACAAAATATTGTAAATCATTGGTGTAGATAGAAGGATGTTGTGTGCGGGTTTTGAATTACATTTTCTATGAACTATTTTCTCAAGTAGTGTATTGATGCCAGACATGGCTTAAATTTGATAGTTGTATAGCTGTTTTTAATGATTTTAACTGTAAAATACAATAAAAATAAATATTTAATTGTATTAACATACATGCAATTTATTTTAAAAACTGTAAAAAACTCTCTCTCTCTCTCTCTCTCTCTCTCTCTCTCTCTCTCTCTCTCTCTCTCTCTCTCTCTCTCTCTCTCTCTCTATATATATATATATATATATATATATATATATATTCTAGAATCTAAATTTTATATATTCCTTTTATTTTTAAATTTTTTAATAGGAACCCTCTATTATTTAATTTAATTCTTTTTGGAACAATGCATTTCCTATCCTCACACACATGTAACATAATTACTTATATCAGGAGGCATATGTAATCCTTAGTCATTCTCATTCAGATGATAGGGTCTTGAAGGAGATCTGAAACATGGATATTATTCCTTTCTTCAAGTAATTTTGTCCATAAACTCTTTTATCTAAACATCATAACAGGTTAAAACAGTAGCATATAGTTTTAGGTTTTAGCCACACCCATGCAAGGTTTGGGGAATGAAACCCCCAAAAGATAAAAGGGTAAGGTACATTTTACATGAAAACATGGCCAATGTTTTTAGAAAAATTGCAGATGGGCCTATCTATTTTTATGATTTTTTACAAAACAAATAGTAGGTGCTTCCTTACCTGAGACATGACCCAGATGAAAAATTTAAAAAACATAAAACAAAAAAACAAACTTACTTTTTGTATTGCCTCCATTTCTGCATCAACTATCAAATCTTATGATTTAGAAACCGCAATCAGACATATGCAGTCAATTCAATTGCTGAATGGAATAAAATTGTATGCCTAGCTAGTTTGCACTCTCCAAACATTCACCTTTGGCTATGGCGTATCCAGACAGTCTGGTATAGGGAGTACATCCCACAACTGGAATATCTACTATAAGGAAATTTCTTGCCCAGCCGCAATAAAGCATCTGTCAAGTCACATTCGAATAATGATATTGTTCTTCCACAAAATTATATAACTTCTTTTAAATAACATGTAAAGTGAGAATTCTAAAACTTACTGCTATGTACTGATCAAATTTGGAGAGCAGCAATGTAACGAACTGTTGAGGAGAAGTGGTGCTTTGGAGGGTAACGTTGGCAATGTAGTAGCCAATTTCATTGCCTCCTGTTGTAATGCAATCAAAAGAGTTGCTTATGCAAGAATTCGCTTGCACAGCTCCAGATGGGTGTGTCTTCCTCAAAATATAAGAAAAGTGTTGGAATTGAAATACTTGGTGACTCAGTGTGATAATATTCCGCAAGATTGAACATGATTAGAACATAGAGCCTGAAATTGAAGACATTTTCCACTGGCCCCAAAAATATGTTTGCTGCCATTTCATTAAGCATACAAAAAATGAAACAAATACATTTTGGCCATTCTTTTGTTTTATGTTCACGTTAATGTTCGCACTCCCCTTCAGCTCATCTCAAATCTTGCAATTTTCTATGATCGCCGTGATTTATTTTGAACCATTATCCTTTTCATTTTCCCTTTCTAATAAAATGAAGAGTTCAAATGAAACCGTGCAGCAGGTGTGAGTGGATTTGGAGGTGGAGGGGCTCCAGCATTGTGTGGCTGAATTCTAAGGAAAGTCTGTGCATGAGCAAGGCATGCAATATAGCTGGTTTGGAGCTGTGTCTGTCTCAGCTCCCAGGCAATAATCCACGTCAAACAAACATAACACTTTTAAAAAGCCTACGGAAAAAAATTGAACGGTTGGGAAAATAAAGAAGTGTGTTATGAGACAACTTCCCGGCATTGAAAAAAGATTCTCTGGTAGTTTCTTCCCACTAAATATCCTATTGGCTAATTATTTTTTAATTTATTTATTTCATATTTTACTATTATTACTATAATTATTATTATTAATTGAAGTATATAATATGATTAAGTATTTATGCTTAAATATAATATGATTTTTAATTAATTAATTTCATATTTTATCATTATTTTTTGATATGTAAGAGATGAGTTATATTATGATGCGAGAAAGTGGCTTGGCCCGCACCAAGTGAGACCACAAAGAGGGGTCTCATCCCCAAGGATAAAAGATTACAACTGACTTATATAACCTTAATTAAAATGAACCAAATAAAACATTGTCAACTTGTTCCTATGGCATACTCATAAACAAAGAACTAAAAAATCAAAAATTAAACTAAAAACCAAATTGAGGTGACTTAACGGCTACTAGCATCTATTTTAGCTCCGGATTTGACATCAAGCTATAATCTATTCTTGATTTCCACTAGTTTGAGGATGACATTTTCTTTTCTCTACTCTAAAATCTTTTGTTTCTTAGCACCCATTTTGGAGTAATCCTGAAGATGTTTACTTTCACAAACCTCCATACCTTGACCAGTGTTCCTTTTCTTTTTTATTACTGTTTGCCAATCGCTGCCCCTCGCCATGATCGTAGACCCAATGCTTTGACTATCCGAAGAAGCCAAAGTGACCTTAGGAGCGGGACAATGAGAGGTATCACCGCAATCAACAATACCATCAAACCTACAAGATTCTACCGAAGGGGGTAAATTTTGATCATGCTTTACTTTTGAAAGGGGCTCATCAATCTTCTCCACCACCTTGTTTCCAGCCAAATTCTTCTCCAAAGACTTGTAGCAGAGATTATTCTTTGGAGAACTATAACTCTTGGGAGAGATCGAGATAGAGTAATACTTGGGGGAGGCATCTTTCCACCAAGAAGCCTCCAATTTTGATTGAGATTTCACTTTTGGGCATTTTGTCGCAATGTGGCCAATTTTGTAACACCTTCTGCACTTGAATAATAAACCTTCATAGTCTAGAGGTTGCAACCATATGTTACCATTTGCATTCAAAATGATTTCTGCCAAAAGGGCTTTGGAGGTGTCCACCTCAACCAAAATCCTCACAAAAGTTGTATGAATGAAATCTTTTGAGTTGGCAATCTGTGCATATGAAATTACCAAGAGTGTTGCCAATGCTATGAAACAAGACTCAAACCAGTAGTGAAGGGGGAGATTTGGAAGGTGAACCCAGATTGGCATAACATAAAATGATTGAATGGCTGGATCAAAATTTGGATGCCACGACTTCAGAAGCAGCAAACTCTCTCCCCACAACCATGTATGATTGAGAGTGGCATTCTTGTCTTTCTTACTGTCAAAAACTACTATAAAGAAACCTTTTGCACTTGGATAAATTTCTAGATTTTTCTCCATTAAAGGGCCCCATGATTTTGTAATTGAATCATGCAGAACAAGGAGACTGGGCCAACATTGGCTAAACCTACCAATTAACCCATTTTCAATTAAAAAACCTTCATTTTCACAGAGTTCTTTCAATAAATTGGTATCAAAATTCAATTCCATAGGTTTGTCCATACTTTCAATCGGCCTCTTATTGATAATACCTGGGGTTCTTGATTTTGATGAGGCCTTAGGCAAAAAAACTAGATCTAGGGTTTTCTGAAGGGGCGCCAGATTGAGAGGTAATCACAAAGCCTCCACCGCTTCCCTTCCTCACTGCATCCCCAAAGGTCTTTGAACTAGATCGTGAAGGCGTAGGTTGCTCATCCTTGCCTAGGCTACAATTTGTCACATCCACAAAGGACTTTATGGTGGGAGTGTCATTGGTAGTTGAAGATAAGGTGGAACAAGTAGTGAAGCTATCTATACTCCCTCCATGCCCGCAGATAGCCCATTTGCCAATGTTTGGTTTGATCTTCTTGGAAGAAGCACAAGCCTGACTAGCTATAGCATACACACAACTGACCCCAGATCCACCATCATTCAGTGAGTCTATGGCAGGAAATTGCCATTGCCTAGAAATATAGCATTAGAAATCAAAGCCCTAACCTGGCCATGCGCAAAAGCCTTCAACAAAGCTGAATTTTTTGGCAGTGACGCCATCTTCACCAAATCGCTATTTCATATTTTATTATTGGTAATATTATTATTTTACTATTATTACTATCATTATAATTATTAATTGATCATTCTTTTCTCCAACTTGAGCATCATATAGGGGGATTGACAATCCTCCAAAGGACCTTGCACATTATAATGTTGTGGAAGGGCATCTTTCCACCATGTAGCTTGATCGCTTGGAGTTGAGACATTCACTAGTGATGTGTAATGTTTCATTATTATTAATTGAAGTATATAATATGATTAAATATGATTTAAATTTAATATGATTTTTTAATTTATTTATTTCATATTTTATTATTGGTAATATTCTTATTTTACTATTATTACTATCATTATTATTAATTGAAGTATATAATATGATTAAGTATTCTTTCTTAAATATAATATAATATTGAACTATATGGTATGATTAAATAATCTCTGCTATTTTTTTTTTTAAAAAGGGGGTAAAAATTTATTGAACTGTAAAGAAAGAATACAAAGCCAAAGGCCTCAGGCCCACATAGAACCAACAAGAGTTCCACCAAGAATCCCAAGAAAGCTAACTACCTATTCCTATCCTCAATAATTAACTTTTATAAAACTAGAGTATGTTCTGGTGATAGAAGATTCCAATCTCCAACATCCCATCTCCACAGATGCTCTAAAGCCCACTTAGCCAGATAATTCGCCACTCCATTCCACTCACGAGGAATATGGCGGAAGGAAACATAATCCAAAGAGCAGAAAAGATCCCATATCTGCTTAACCACAATGGCCAGCTACCAATTAGCTCCATCCACCCTTTGCTCCTTTAGCATATCAACCACAATCTGTGAATTATATTCACAAATGATATTTTTCCAACCAAGGGAACAACCCTATTCAGTAACACTAAGAATAGCAAGGGCTTCCATAAAATTGTTAGTATGGAACCCTTTATAAGTAGAAAAGGAAAAAACAACATCTCCAGCACTATCTTTGCCAATACCCCCAATCCCCACATGTTGAGGATTCCCTCTAGAAGACGCATCAGTATTTACCTTCATAATTCCTTGGGTAGGAGGGTACCATTGATGCTCCCGATGAAAGCTTCTGTTTGGCCTGCTAAGGCCATCTACCAACACAAAATCCAAACTATTGTCAACCAAATTCAGATTCCTAATAATAGCCATGTCATTAGGATCCATATTTACCAAGAGATCACATTTTGCTAAAGTAGTCTCCTGGATTTTGCTACAAATCTTTTGCCATAACTGAACCACCTCCAACCTCACACCCTAAAATAACCTCCTATTCCTTTCTAACCAAAGGTACCAAATAATGAAATTAGGCCCAATATTCCAAACAATATGGAGGAATGAGGTCTAAGCTAGAGGTCTACCTAAACTTTCCCAGAATTCAACCAAGGAAGTGGTATGAACGCAAGTATGATTCCACACCCCTACCAAAGGTGCCAAAGTTCCCAAGAAAAAGGATGCTGGAAAAAGAGATGCAAGACACATTTTTCACTGTTGTGGCAAAGCACACAGATAGAAGGGCCCTAGAAGCCTCTCTTCCTCAAATTTTTCCAAGTTAGGCACCTATTTTTGATGACCAGCCAAGCAAAGAAATTACACTTGGGCTAAGAAAATTTATTCCAAACCTTTTTCCACCAAGTAACACCAACCTTCACATATAACTTTCTGTCTAACTCCAAGTAACCTGAGGCAACCAAGAATTTTCCTTTCGAATCAAGGCCCCATGTCAGGACATCCCTCCCTTTGAGAGAGTTACACATTCTCCTAGCCAAAATTCTAGCAATCTCCTCACGATCCTCCTCACTACCACCCATCTGCCACACATGAGGTTCATTCCAATGCATCACCTCTACCTGACCTAACATATGAATAGACTTAATGTTTGCCACCCTGCTCCAACCAGCTTCAAGTAAATTGCTGCATAGGGTATGAAAATGAGGGAACATAGTTAAGATAGGGGGTGCCCATCCCAAGAATCATACCAAAAAAGAGCCTCAGAGCCTCCATTACAAATCTAGAAAAGGCCATCCCTGATAAGTTGTGCCCCTCTTTTGAGGGTATCCCAAATCATAGATCCCTTCCCCAAATGGCTATATCAGGGCACATCAGAGGGTTCCACCCCCTGAAGGTACTTATGAGTGAGAATTCTAGCCTAATCCTAATCCTGGTAAGTGCACCATCTCCAATACAATTTGGTAGCTATGACCTGACCATTCAACCCTATAGGCTTGAGTCCAAGGCCTCCCTCCTGCTTCGACCTACAGATAGATTCCCACTTAACTAGACTCCACTTTGAAAAGAACAAATTGCTTACCCAAACAAATTGTTAGGCAAGTGCATTAAACTCCTTAATGAAACTTTCAAGAGCAGCCTACACAAAGCACCTATAAATAGGGAGGGACTGAACCATCACCTTCAAAAGTGTCACATGCCCAACCGACAAGAGCCATCTACAAGTCTAATGACTAACCCTCTTGTGGAATTTATCAAGAATATCCTACCATATCTCCCTACATTGAGACCCCAAAACAATGGGAATCCCAAGATAATTCAAAGGAAGAGAACCAATCTGAAAATGAAGAATTTGAGCAATCCTACTTTGAATAAGCTAAGGAGTATTAAAGAAGAAGATGGAAGACTTATCTTCATTAATCTTTTCTCTCGAAGTAGCCAAATAGGTATCCAAAGTTTTCCTTATCATAGCTTCATTAATTTTGGCCATGCCCATCAGGCAATATCATCCACAAACTAAAGATGAGAGTGAGGAGATAGACTATTACTCTAGCTTCATCCCTGAATCAGCCCTTGTCTAAATCATGATTGAGGAATCTACCCATTCCTTCCGCCATAATAATGAATAGATAAGGATATAAGGGATCCCCTTGATGAAGGCCTCTGGAGGGTCCAAAATAACTTAGAAGGCTCCCCATTAATAAGAATTGAAAAGGAAGTAGAGGTCACACAACTCATCAGCCAATCCACCCACTCCCTACCAAATCCAAAAGCTAGAAGAACTTTTTACAGGAAGGCCCATTTGACCTTATCATAAGCTTTTGTGATATCAAGCTTGATGAACATATCTTTTTCCTTAGAAGTCACCATGGAATGAATGACTTCAATTGCTATCACAATCCCATCTAGAATTTCCCAAAACTCCTCTAAAAGATCTAACTTGATAATTTCTCAAAACTCCTGGAACAATTCTATAGGAAAACCATCAGGGCCCAGAGCTTTACCTTTTTTCATTTGAAACACCACCATCTCTGATTTCTATAGTGAGATGTGAAGCATGAAGGCTGCATTCATTTCATTAGAAACTAGTAAAGGAATACAGTCAAGAATACAAAGTTCATCTTCTCTAGCCAAAGGAGAATCTTTCGTAAATAGAGTTGAAAAGAATTGAGAATCCTCACTAGAAATATCACCTAGAGAAGATAGTTGTGTTCCCTCCAAAGATACAAGAGAGGTTATAAGATTACCATTCCTTCTAGCTTTAACTGAGTTATGAAAAAGGTAGTATTTCTATCTCCTTCCTATAGCCAATCAATTTGAGATTTCTTCTTCCAGAAAATCTCCTCCCACAACTCCCATTCCTCCAACTTCTTAGCTGCAATAGACTCCTCCCTGCTCAAATCTTCTGTAAGACCTTGATCCTGAATTTGGTAGGTGATGATGTCCAATCAAACTTGAGCTGTCATTTTATTATGGTGTAGATTTCCAAAGCCCTGCTTATTCCACTTCTTGATCCTATATTTCACAAACTATAGTCTTTTGGCAAAAGAATACATAACCCTACCATGAGTAGACCTCCCTTTGTGCCACCAGTCAACCATTAAGTATTGGAGAGATAGGTCTCTCAACCACATGAGTTGAAACTTAAAACAAGGGTTCCTATGCGCACTAAAGGGAACAACTAAAAATTTAATCGGCCAATGGTCCGAACCCTTCCAATCTAAAATCTTTGAGGTGGTATTCCATCTATCCCCAATCTAATAACATGAGACCAAGAATCTGTCTAGTTGCTTAGAAATAGCACCTTCACCACATCTTCTGTTGCTCCAAGTGAAGGTACCATTACTCGGCTTCACATCAATTAAATGCAAAAGATCAATGTTATCCCTTAGGAGATAAGCAAAAGGGTCAAGCCTAGCAATGCCACCTCTTTTTTCTTCCAAGCAATTGACAATGTTAAAGTCACCTGCCACAACCCAAGGAAGCAAGGGGGAGAGTGGCTGAACATAATGCACATGAGACCAAAGTTGTGATTTACCTAGCAAATTAGTAGGAGCATAAACATTGGTGAAAAGATAGATTTCACTAGAGTCTAAACTAGAGGTAGCCAAAGAGATAGAAGAATGGCTCGAGATCCACCAAAGAGAAACAACCTTCCTTGGATTCCAAAAACAAACCACACTGCCATAATTGCCATGAGCCCCCTACACATTGACACAAACCATGCACCTAGATACTAGGAGCTCTATCCAACAAACCATCCATAGTTAACATAGTTTCCTGAAGAAAGACAATATCAGGAGAATGAGTACCAATTATTTCACGAATAGCCTTTTTTCTAGGGATGTTATTCATACCCCTTGCATTCCATGAAATAACTATCATTTATGAGGCTAGGAGAAATGAGATTCAATGGTTGTCATTGACCCAACATCCACAAGAGTCTTCCCAATTAGTTTAACCTTCTTGTGGTCCTTCTTGTGACCCACCTTAGCCAGTTTCTCTAGAGGCCTCTTTTTAAGGGTCTTTGGCTGAAGACCCAAGGTGCACACAAATCCATTGCCTTTACCCAAGTCCAAAGCCTCCTTCCCCTTGAAGGAACTAGATCATCTAAATCAGCCACATCTTTTATGAATAAATCCCCATCTGATTTAGGACCACTTAGTAGTCAGGAGGATAAATCTGTAGCTAGTTGATCCTCCTGTACATCCACCAAAGATAGATTCTGAGTATCAATTTTGTGGTCTTTCGATAAGGCTACTCCCACAGATCCAACCCTACCAGGCAACTCCATGGGAATTCCCTCCTCTTGAACTAAGTTCTCCAAAGCATCAAACTGATTAAAGACCCAATCAGATTGTCTGTCCTTGAGGGTTCTCTTCAAACCTCTCCCCTATTACAGGGCTTAACTAGAATAAATCCCTCCTTATCTATATCTCCATCAACCAAAGGAGCCTTCTCTTTATTCTTCTTAAGACCAGAATAAGAAGAAGCATTAGTTGTAGTCGATGCTTGAGAGAACTAAGGGCATTTCCTTTGCAGATTCCCATACTCATGACAAAGTTAGCATCTAAAAGGAAGGGTTTCATAGTTGAGCTATTAGATCCAAGAAGAGGATCCCAGAGAAATTTCCACAGAATCTAGTAAAGGGTTATTTAAATTAATTTCTACACAAATGCAGGCATAAGAAATTACCTTTTGGTCTAGAGTTTTCTAAGCTGAGTCAATCAACTTACCAAGCAAAAGAGCAATCATAAGCAGAATGTCATTTCTCCAAAACTTAGGTGGAAGCCTAGGAAGACAGACCCAAACAGGGACCTTTGTAGGAAGCTACTTAAACAAGTTGAACCCTAACATGCCAAGGTTTCAAGAAAAGCCCAACCTGATTGAAGAAATAAGGACCACCTTCAAAATCCCTATTTCTGTCCTCCATGCATGTAAACACAACCAAAAAGTAATTGTTGGCAGCCATCATTAGCTCCATATCCCCTTTGGGGTTCCAAACTCACTAAGTCCAAGATTCTAGAGTTAGCAATGAAAGGTGGAGGCCCACAAACTTACAAATTAGAGCATGTTGCTCAAGTACTCTATATCCTCTGAGACTGAATACAACTAGATCATCAAGACATGATGCTCTTGACTTCTCTCCAGACAGCCATTTACTTTCTTGATTTTGGGCAAGCAACTCATAGAAGTAGTGCCCACACCCATCGATAATTTCCATAGGTGGTCCAAAGTCCTTACATTCAAAGAAGGAGATGGATTTGCCATATCCATGTCTTTAGGGATCTCCAGATTTGGGGATACACCACCTTTCTCCATAACAAAAACCTAGCTGGACAAACAAATGAGCAAAATAGGAGAAGGGATTCAAAAACCCCAAGCCCTTGAGCACTAAAGCTCTACTGATCAAAGAAGATCAGGGATCTTACCCTGCACCAATAAACCCCTTCACATAGCAAAGAGAGGGAAAAGCAAATAGGAAAAATTGAATCAACCACCAGCATGATGCCATATGGATCACAACTGCCCCCCAGGCTCAAACCGCATCAAAAGTCCCTAGAAGTGCACCAGAACAAAGACAAAAAATCTAGAAAAAGTGCGGCTAGGGTTTCCCCTAGCCCACTGAGCAGACATAAGCTTCCACCATCATCATCTTTTTGGGCTAACCTATAATCTAAATCTTAAATAATCTCTACTATTAATATACCTTAATCCTTTAATTTTCTTACTAGTTTATTAATTAAATATGGTATGATTAAATAATTAGCCATATTAATTAACTTTATATTCAATTAAATTAACACTTATATATGTTGGTCTCTACATGCTACAACTTACACATACATTCAACTGACATGTTTCATGTTTTAAATCCCTTCATTATAGTACATCAAATACTATAATGAGGAACCATATTTAGTCATACCAACCAAACTCCAACTACACATATTTGATCATATTTTATTTAATATACGGTGAATATAATTGAAGTATATAATATGATTAAGTATTCACGCTTAAATATAATACAATATTGTGATCTTCTCACTACATGTCATTCTTAAGTATGGTATGATTAAATAATTATCTATATTATTTAACTTTATATTAAATTAAATTAATACTTATTTATGTTGGTCTATACATCCTACAACTTACACATACATTCAACTGTCATGTTTCATGTTTTGAATATCTTCATAGTAGTACAACAAATACTATAATGAGATACCATATTTGACGTAGTCAAGGATGGAGGGTTGAGTGAAGGACTATCCAACCTTGTAGCGTTAAACACCCAACCTCATGATCATAACAAAGATGCAATAGAAACATACAAAGAATAATAGAATGCTAAATAGAGTCTCACAATCACATGACACAAGATTTATCTTGGGAAAACCCTTAAAGGGAAAAAAACCAGCCTCAAAAGATAACTCCTCATATATATCATTAGATCTTCCAACACTTTACATTTTCCTCCAAGGATTTATTACATGCTTGGCCATAACTAAAGGTTTACAATAAGAAAATATAGATAGATCATCACATTAGAATCTTACTCCCCTTATCCTATCTCCAATTTTTGTTGCCTTGCAGTTTTTCTCTATCTCCTCACCCTTCCCTACTTTGAAACAATCTTAAGTCATGATTATATATCATTCTCAAGTCTCCCAAATCATTTATGTCAACTACAAAGTGGTGCATAACTCTATGCCATAGGAAACGTGTAGTCAGCCTTGTATACACACGTCATCCCCAAGTCATATGTAGTGATGTAGGAATGAAATTACACCATGTGTTTCATATCATAATCTCTACTAGACCCAATTTATCTCCACATGATCTTAGTTCCTGGTGCACAATCTCCAATCATTGGCACAAACTTCCAGGCTTTAGTAAAATCATTCTTCATGCAACCCAATAATAAAGTCTTCACTCTTATGCCTTTGGATATCTTTTAGGTAACTCCAACCTCTTGAAACTTGGATCAAACATGCCTCCTGACTAGCTCTATTTATCTTCTCAACTGCAAGACCAAAAAAGCTAACTGTGATGGAATGCAGTGTTGTTAATGACGCCCTTATTAACCAATTATGTAGTCTTGATTTAGGTGCTTCCAGATATCTTTGCGGTGATTGATAACTTCTAAAACTCAGATATGACATGCCTCCTCTCTTGCTCCACATAACCTTCAAACTGCAATACTAGACAATCAACTACGGTAGAATACGATAGACTCTGATGACACCCTCTGGTAACTAACAACACAACATCAACTAAAATGACTTTCAGATGCTCTTTCATTAGACTCTCAAGGTTAATTAAAAAGTGATGCTCCTGCATTAGGTTCATCAAATTGATAGTTCAACGATCTATTCACAAATCACTCCACTACCTCACTGTCAATACTTTGTAACATCTTATTTGCAAGTTGCCTCAAATTCTCCTTTTGTGGTCACCTAAGTTTGGTGCTCTTCTTAAAAAATTGTTGCACTACCTCAATGGTCAGAGGTCTAAGCAAGTATTCTTTGCAATTTGCCTCAAATTCTCCTTTTGTTGTGGTTTAAGTTTGTTTCTCTACTTACAAATTGTTGCACTATCTCAATGGTTGGCAGTCTAAGAAAGTCTTCTTTACAAGCTACCTCAAGATAAATACTTCATACATAGATATCAACTTCAATCAACTAAGAGTCAAATAGCCTCAGCATCCCATAACACTCAGGAACAATCATTTTTCTACTTCCTTAATTTAGTACTTATACAGTACATCCTTAAATTCTCTCTGCAGTACTTTCTAACCCTCAGTTCTAGCTACAACTCATTCAACACACATGGAATTTGTCTAGTTCCTTCTCTACACGCACTGCCCCTATACTTCTCTAGATGTTTCTTTACCCATACTCCCTTTATTGCAATGTGATTTATTACTTCTCTTCCTCTTTCGGTATAATTCCTTGTCATCCCTTATTTTACTATGGTATGGACTTCTTTTTTGTTATGCTCCGTACATGTTCCTTCCCTACCACATTTTGACCTATTGTCCCCATTTCTCTCCAACCCATGAACACTTTAGACTATACAACATTTTGAACATACGAGTAACATATTTCCATTTCAATCCATCAATCTATCCATAATCCATACAATCTATCATAGACTCTCTCCTTCGCATTTTATTCCAACACATCTTTTTAGAGTGATTCCTTAATCCATAGATTTTACAAGGGTGCAAACCCCAACACATTCCAATCTATATAGAGTTCCATATCTCACTCCCTCAGAAAGATCTAATTTACCTCTATCAAATCTACAACCATTATCATCAAAGGTATAATATATTCTAGAGTCAACCATGTCTTAGAAATAGACAAAACATTTCTAGCCAAACTTCGAATATGCAATACATTTGAGAGTGTTCTCACTCTTCCATTCATGAAAGTCACATGTACATTCCCTCAACCATCTTTAGAGAGTTGTTATCACCTAGAAAAACATTTCCTCCATTACATTCCTTGTAGTGAAAATACTATTCTCTATGAGTCATCATGTGATAAGATGCACCTAAATTAATTAACCAAGAGTCATCACTAATGATATTAGTCAAAATAAAAACATTACTACTATATTCATCATTGTCTAAGGATTTGTCAAAAGAATAAACATTCTTCTTGGATTTATAGTTATCTTTAATGTGACCTCTTTTGACACAATTCCAACATTTTAATTTTAATTTTCTAGGAGACTTTGATCTACCCTTTCTCTTAGACTTCTTATCTCCACTTTTCTTCTTATCCCCTCTATTCTTAGAACTATGCCTTACAACAAGAGCATTAGAAGTGGTTTCATCCATGGACTTCCTTCTAATTTCTTCACTTAACAAAATGCCTAAGATATTTTCTAGTTTAGGTGAAGTAGTACTACTACTATTTTTTATGATCATATTACTAAGTTAATTGTCATGATTATATTCTATCTTCGTGATGGATAGTGAGATGGATGGATTATAGTTTGTGATTCATGGTGTAGTGATTTGGGAGGGTCATAACATTCATATAAAAGTACTTGAGTCACTTGCAATTGCAAATTCATGGAACCTATAGAAGTAATCTTCTTTTCGAGATTGTGATTTTACTTTGACCTTTGGGAGCTCCTGATGTTGCATTTGAGTTATTTGATTATGTGGGGGCCATGGATGATCATCAATTAGGAGATGTTCATTGTAATGCCATGGGTAGGTTTGGATCACTTGTAGTGGGAGCTATTGCTATGATATGATATTGTGCCATGGATGAATCTAGACCTTTCTATTTTGTAGTCTTGGCATGATATGGGTGCTCTTGGGAGTATATTTATCTATTAGAGGTAGATTATCTTATATGACAAAGATGTAAATAATGATGTCATGTGGAGTTCTTAATTTTACTATTGGAACTTTGATAGTGATTTGAGGTAGTCTTCTAGTATTGAGTATAATTGTTATTTTTCCTTGGGAGCTTCTAGATATTGTAGTGATATAGTTGGAGTTTAGTTGGCATGAGATGGTCTTTTGGGTGCTCATGGATACTAGATAGATTTGGATGAGATTAGAGATCTCTTTTTTATAGAGATTATTTGTCGATATGGTTACTCGTTGATGAGGTTTCAATAGGAAGACCAAGGAGCCTACACTTAAAAATGGATGTGAGTTCATCATGGACCTGATGAGGAGATTTTTTATGGAGAGTCATGATGAATTAGTGTATCTCAACATGAGAAATCTCATTCCCCACTCTCAATCCACTCAATAGAGAATCATCTAATAGGTATTGCCTACCTTGTTTTTAGATGTATTTATTTCAAGCTTTATATGTTTATGAGGATTAGTCTTGAGTTGTGGATGTTAGTTCTAGAGGGTTAGTTTGAGGAGTACATTGCATAGTTTCTATTTCCTTTGTCTCCTTTTGCATATGATTTTGTTATGAGGAAAAGTTTGAGGAGTGTAGAGGATGGTTTTGGGCATAATCCCTTGTTTTAGGAATGGATGTTTGGTTTGATCTTCCTTCCATTTGAGAGGTTTACATCCTGGTTAATTTATTAATATATGGTATGTTCAAATGACTTGAGGTTGAATGATTGGATGTTGAGAAGGCTTTTCTATTCAGGGTTTTAGGAAGGAGATCATACTCATCATAGCTTTATCATATTAGTGTTAATAGGACATGGTTTTTGATTTGAAGGTTTTCTCTCTATGCTCTAGTGCTTCTTCCTAGAGATTTCTGTTCACATGACATTGGGTTGAGGTTTGAGTGGAGCTCTTGTGATCACTTTGGAAGCTCTTTAACCTCTATCTTTTATGATGTAGAGAACTTGGGAGAGCTTTAGAGATCAATAGTGAGAGAATGATTTTATAGTATTTTATTTTCTAGGCTTGTAGATCATTGTGTATGTTCTTTGGTATTAGATGATATTGATGACATCAACCACATCCTTCTTTTAGGTGCTATCGATGGACTTTTGGATGAATTTGATTGATTTTAGATTTGACATTACCCATGATTATGGATTGGGTTAGATATGTTGATGGTAGAAGGTCTACTTGTGATGTGTATGCCTTTTTTGAGGTATGGCTAGTTGGATATGTTAGAAACTAGTTGTGGTTCCTATTCTAGATGTTAGTGAGTTATTGGAAGCTATTAAAGCCTATTTTTTACCATTATATTTGGTTTTTATGTTTGGATATTGAGTTGGGATGGTATTTAATGATGATTCTATGTGATATTTAGTGTCATCACTTTTTAATAGGATCTTATCTTTCATTCATTGGCATGATGGAGGACGAGAGGGTTCTTGTTTAAGATTGTGGTCACCTTGGTTGTTGTTGTAGGTATCTTAATGGAGCATATGGAGTACTTTTATCTTTAGATGGTACATGTTAGAAATAAGGATTGCTCCCTTGATGATAGAGTGTACTTTTTACCCATTATGAAAGGTATACAATAGTGGGAGAATAATTGGAAAGGTGTGTTGTACACCTTGTATAATGATAATAATGCTAATAATGTAAAAGTAAATATTTAATTAGGGTGCACCTTAGATGTGGATACCACATGTGTTAGACATTCATGGGGCCACTTGTATTTTTATGACATTGGGATAAATATTTATTTTGGGTGTCACATTGGGAAAATATTTATTAGTGGAAAAAATTAGTACCAAATATTTAATTTGGATTCATGTTTAGTGAGGTCATGGTTGTGAGGCACATGGTTTATGTAATACCACTTAGTGGTGTTTTACATGCTTGTATTTATAAAAGAAAGAAAATGAGTAGTTATTGAGGTTTCCTTGTGTAACCTTTGTCCTATTGGTTAAGGTTGGATTGAGCATATCTTGTAGGTTGCATATGTAGGAGCATGGATTGGGATGTGTGACTACATGGTTCTAATTTTCTTGTTCACATAGAATAATCCAACTAGGGTCCTTCATGATTCAAAAGCTTTGCATGGAGACTCTGCAAGTGTATTGTAATATTCTCCATAAGATAATACATTGAGTATGTGAGTGCTTTTAGAGGATGGGTTTTTCCCTTAAGAGGGTTTTCCTAGGATACATTTTGTGTCATCTCATGGTATACTTTGTTATTATTTTGTATTATCATTTCTAAATACTCTTTTTACATTTATTTCTCATATATTAATCTTGACAAGATTCATAGGAATAATTGGATATGAGGGGATGCTCTTTGACTTTGTAGAAAAATAATAGTATATATAACTACACAAGTATCAATATAAAACATCCTCCACAAATATTATCTATTTTTCTTCCAAATCTAACATCCTACACCACATCAACCATTCTCCTCTCATACCTAACACCATAAAAAAAATTCCTTCCATATCCAATACCATTACATACCCAGCACAGTACCTCCAACATAATATCTCATGAAAACACATAAGGCATTCAATGCCAAAATTCCTTCATAAGGAATGCATATTTTTCTCTCATAAAAACATGTAAGGAACTCTATGTCAAAATTTCTCTGCAAGGAATGCATATTTTCTATAAGGGAGGTTCCACACCTCTCTTAACCTTGTTTTCAATCTATCTGGGAGAATAGAACCCAACACAACACTCCCTTTATAAAACATATATAAAAACATAACAACATAAAATCTCAACAAAAGAGAAATCAAAACTAATCTCAAGCCAACATATGGAATCACACAAGAAAAACAACACATTCATCTTGCATATTCTACAAAGAAAGCTATGAATCCTACCTCTAATGGATTCCAAAAATGGTAGAGATGCTCCTTATTGAGGATTCCTTAAGAGGACCCTCTCCAATCCTTCTCTCTTCCACGCTCTTAAGACTCCACACTATCTCACAATAACAATAACCTAAAAGAACCCCTCTAAACTCTCCAACAGAGTTATAAATAAAGAAATCCATCCATAGTACAATTCCATACAAAACTTAGTAAGGAAGGATTGGATGATATACAGTCAATCTTCCTTCTTCCCCAAACCAAATCTCATCACACTTTTTCCAAGAGACTTTAGGAGGATCAAAGCTTGTCCAAATCTCAAAATTTATATCCCAACAAATACCCACCCCATAGGTATTCACCCTAGGGACTTATTTTTACTTAATAAATGAAGAAAAATACACTTTTAAAAGACCTTTTAAAAATCCATCTAAGTTAAAGGCCAAGATTTATCACTAAGGATGACTCACAATAGAAGATCCCAATAACATACAACTTTAAAATAAAATAAAATTTAAAAAATAACAGTACAATATATTTTTTTTACAAATGAAGACCGTAGTCCCATCATGGGTTAAGATCAAGGTGTCACTAGGGAATCACAACAAAGGTTTCTAGAGGAGCTCCAAAAAAATTTCCATTGGCCTTATAAATCATCTATACACTTGCAAACAAACATCAATATATCCCACAAAATAGATAAACAATAATAATATTTAAAACATCATATGCTATAGTAAATTCATAATTTACATAATTATCACTATTCAAACAATAATCATAATTTAAATTCAACTATCACAATTATACACACACCATTCACATTTATCACATAATGTTCCTTTATGAATTTCTTTCCAAATTTCACCATGTTCAAATATTCTTATTCAAATTATTGCTACTAAATCAAAATTATATTAGATAGATATTCACCATAACATACTTGAAATCTACACTCATAATCAAATCATAATAATAAAGAGAGAATACATAACCCTAAATTCATCATATATAATGTGAATAAACCATAGTCATCAACTAATTAAATCATCACATTAGTCTCATGAAAATTAACTATTCTAAGCATAGTGTCAATATCCATACTAGTCCATAGTCATAATCACAATCTAAAACATACATGTGTAAATCCATGAGTATCAATACCCAAACTAAGTCTATCACGTGTGATAAAATCACAAGACAAGGGCATGCATCATAGAATTAGATTCTATTTTATTTCTACAAGCACTAGAAACTAATTAATTACGAAGTTATTCTTTCCATATGTGACTTTTTTAACATATTTTAGATGAGAATATCATTAAGTCCCTTGTGAAACAACATAATATTAGCCTCTAGGTTATCTATTGATGAGGTAAAAACAACCTCATCTTAGTATTGACCTAATTACCCCCTTTGCACTGATAAGTTAACTCAAATTATGCCAATTTATTAATCTTGTGATAAATATTGTCTATTTATGAAGGAATAGTGTATAAATCTCTATTCCTAAATTGATTGATTTTGACCACTAATGTTAATGAGGTTTTATATGAAAAGATATGTTATTTCATAAGCAATATTTGGAAGTGATGTAGTGGAGAAAGTGGATATTAATGAAGATTGAAGTCAATAGCATTGAAAGTTAGAAGTGTCAAAAATAAAGGAGACTAGTATTTGAAGACTTTAGTTGTTTAATACTCTTCCATCCATATAGCATTCTAACTTATTTTCTATTATTCAAAGACACTATATGCATTTAAGCTCCACTTGGAGCCCTCTTTATGGCACTGCAAGATAGACATGTTAAGACATTTTTGTTATGTTTTCTTTAAAGAAGACTTTTAAGCGACGATAATAAGTCACCCTAGATTTAATCATTTGAAGTGATAAAAAACTTATGTTTGTTAAATGGATATACACTATGAATAGAATGCTAAAAAGTTGCTATGAAGACTAATAAGTTTATGTATACATGTTTATGCGATATGGGATTGGATTTTGTTACTGTTTGATATGATCTAATCTAGCTAAGATATTCCAGAGAGTTGGCCACTCAATGGGAAGGAGATAGATAGATAAGTATTTGTTTGTTATGTGAATGCACATTGTTGTTTTTATTACCAATCATTTTTGTTTTGTTTTCAAGTGTAGTGATAGTTTTGTGTGTCATGATTAAGATATTCCAGAGTTCTAGAGATTCATCTTTCTATTTTATAGTAGAGAAGTTCTGAAGTTCTCGTATGGTTTAGATTTCCATAGTTTAGTAAAAATTCTGAAGTGTAGTCTCGATTTGGATATTATCATGCTTTCCTAGATTAAGTATTTATTATGAATTCATACATTAGTTTTATCAGTTTTCTTTAATATAAATTTGTTGATGATTTTTAATTGTACTTGAAGATTTTCTTAAGCTAGATTTCCATACTTTCTAGTTAGGATTTAATTTGAAAGTGTTTACTAAAGAGGAAAAATCAAGAAAATGTTGATAAAATAAGACGTTTGAATCTCCTATTGCATATAGCCTTGGACACAACCCAGTCGATAAACTAATAAATTTTAACTAAAGTACAAGGCCTAATGACACCCTGTCATCTATCATAGCCAATATCTAGTAATCTTGAACCTTGGGGATATCTTTTGATCTTCTTTCAAGAGAGGAGGTGTCTCACATCATCTCTTGACATTGGACTACTCCTTTTTTATCAATACAATGGTTTTAGAAGGACAACCAATCTATATTTGTCAAAATGGAAAACAAGAAGTTCAAGCTAGATAACCATCATTAAAATCTCACAAAGCAAAGGACGCTTGAGATAACAAAACTCTAATAAATCCCCAAAAATGGTGCCATCGATTGACTCTCAAGATTGTTGAGAAATTTCAATCTCTAATCTAATGGTTTAACATCAAAGCTTTCTTATCAAGCTATGACACCAATTGGTGAGATGCAATACTTAGACTACTAGAATATGTAAATCTGAAATTTGTATACAAATCTAAAATTAAGTGTTCTTAATCTTAGAATTACCATGAAGAAAGTTAATTGATTTAAATTAGTAAACACCATTATTTCATCACATAACACATAACTTATTTGGAGAAACCCTTGTAGGAAAAAACTCCACCAAGAAGAGAGGATAGACATATATTAACTTTGAAAACAAGATTTCAAGACAATCATTATTGCATTCTCCTCTACCTCCCATATGGTAGCACTTGTGTACCTATGAACAATCTCAACACACACACACACACACACACACACACACACACACACACACACACACACACACACACACACACACACACACTTATACATATACATATACATACATATATACATATATGTATATATATACATATATCTATATATATGTATATATACATATACATGTGTATATATATACATATTTGTATATCTACATGAATACTTATGTATTTATGTAGACTGTAGTCATGTAGATATACAATATATGTGTGTGTGTGTGTGTGTGTGTATGTATGTATGTATACATGCACATACACATATATGTATATATATACACATATATGTATGTGTATGTATACATACATACATATATACATATACATATATGCATATATATACACATATATATATACACATACATATATACACTTATATGTGTATGTATACATATGAATATACACATATATGTATATGTATACATACATACATATAAATGCGGGAGCGAAATGCAGTAGATTGAGCAAGGTGAAATCAATGAAAGAGGAGAAGTAAAAGACAGGTGAAGGTCAAAAAGTGATGGAAGAAAATATTATCACACAAACATTAGAAGAATATCTATAGGAATTGGTGATTGGAGAAGCGAGTGAGAATGGGAAGGATTTCATAATTAAGATTCACAATTGGCAATGTCAATGTCAAAATTATAGAAGAAATTCTATTTATCAGAATTCCAGACAATTTCCTTAACTTTGAGGTTGAGAAGCTTAGAAATAATGCAAAAATAGAAAAAATTGTGGGCATATGGTAATCAATAGAAAAAATCAAAACTTGAATTGGGCAGAGATGGATGGGAGTAATACAGAAGTGAGTTTTTTGGCTTTAGGGTTTTTATAGATAGTGTTAAATTCAAAATTCAAAAGGGACAACATTCTAAAGGGAGGCCCCTGGTTCATGGGGAACACTGGGCTATACATACGAGCATGGTTTCTAGGCTTCAATCCTCCCAAAAAATTGATTCAAGATGCCCCATAATGGATTAGATTGTATAAACTACCTATGGAACTTTGGATGAAAGATAGTTTTCAATTAATTAGTGATACGCTAGGAAAATATATTTACATCTCACACGCTACAAGAGGGAGGTGTTTGGTGACATATGCAAGGATCTGGGTGAGGATTGACCTGAGCAAACTAATTAGGGATACCATAAGGTTGAGCTCCATCTTGAGCAAATTGACTCAAGAACTGGATTATGAATGTCTTCTGATAAGATGTTTTAGATGTTAGAGAGTGAGTCATATTACCAGGAATTATGTAGGAAAGGAAATTAGAAAAGGAGAAACAAATGTAGAAGAGACAACACCCCATAAAAGACTACACCAAGGAGGATGGGGATCTCCCCTGATGGAGCTTCACCTAGTTTGATTGGGGAAGATCAAAACCCTAAAAAGGATGACAAGAAGGAAACTTAGTTGGTATAAGAAGACAAAGGAGATTAGGCTAGTATGGAAAAAAAATGGCTAGAGATTTTCTAGAATATAGGTAATATTAGTCCCCCAATGAAGAAACAAGAGGATAGCTCCCTGAAGTATAAGAATCCATCTCTAATTTCAAAGAAGGTGAAAGTGACACAGAGATAGGTGTTGATGACTGTTTTGATGCAATCATAACAATAAGTTAAAATTCACATAAAATGAACTGAAACTATACTTGAAAGACAAGAAGGAATCATTTGGTGATTCAACTAATCCCAAGTCTACAATGGTTCGGTTGGTCAAGTTCAGTTGGTCAATGTGAAGCTGTAATGTTCAAGGGGCCTTACGTAGTTTAGGTTTATTTTGTGGTTTACTGGACTAAGAATATGCAAAGAGGTCATAGATTTCAACAAGTATTCTGTTCATTTGCATACAAGTGTTACCGGGCTGCAAGTTTCAGAGGGTTTTCTTGGATTTTTGCAGCTGTCTTCCTTATCTATTTATGAAAACTGTCTACTTATGGCTCTGTTATGCATGCTTCTTCAAATTTGAGACAATTTCCTTTGGATTTCTACGTTTTCAGCTAAATATTTCAGATGGGTTGGGAAAAGTTAGAAAGATCTAATCTATACCTCATTTAATCTACTGAAGGATCTAAGTGTTTCTGTTATGCACTATGTAAACACTACAGTAATCTGATCAAATCCACAGTAAAAACCCTAAATGTAAGTTCTGAGCATTTTCACAAACATACATTTAAAATTGCAAGCTCTCAAAGAAGATATTTCAAAACACAAAGAAGAGCAGGAGAACACTCAGAAGATAGATGCAGAACTCCAGATTCTATTGTATTAGAAATGAATAGCCATACATGATTTACAATGTAAGAATGACTCTTAGTTTCATTGATCATACTACAGAGAACTTACAAGCTTTACAGATACATTAAGGTAGCCAGACATTCCACGCGCACCTTACTGCAGACAAACAGGTGACCTCCTTCTTCTACTCTAAACTATGCTAAGCTAACATGCTGTGTTTTCCTAGAATCTCTGTTGTAGGCCCTAAAAATCCCTGTTGTGTAGCCCCTGTTGTAAAGTATTACAGTGTAGAGAGGCACAATATAAAGACATTCTGATTGTCCTCATTACAGCAAAAAACCTAACTGAACCCCTAGTTCAAACCCCTAGTTACAGCAATAAATGCAGGTGAACCAGTTCTCAAAAATATCTCAGAGCAGTGGTCAAATCTGGGCGAAATATTGCCCCTTCTGAGAAGTTCCGGCAGCTGGGTAATAACTTCTGTTTGTCTTTTGTGATAATACCCTCAGCTGCAACCTTCTTCTTTACTTGAATGGCCTTGACCTTTTGCATTTCATCTCTATCTTCTTGCTCCTGAGATCAGATCTTCTGCCTCCATGAGGTCACTGCGCTGACTTTCCAGCTGCTTCCTCAACTGCAAGCCTGCAAGACAAGACAAGCAATAAGTTTCACATTTATCATAAAAACAGCATGAAATTAAAATAACCGTTTAAACCCAGGTGACTACGCAAGATTGAGAAAATCGGATCCAGAATCCTCTTCAAAACGCGTCAAAAATGCGCTCAGACTGCTCAAGATTCACGGGTCAACCATCGCTGACCGAAAAATGCCAGAGGCGCCAAAAAAAAACACTTTAAAATTCCACCACCTCATTTCCCGCCCATCGGCATGACTATCCCTGTCGGTGCGTCAAAAAAAAAAATGTTAGCCGACATACTTCATCATCATGATATTTCGCTTCTGCATATTGGAGAAAAGAACAACATCATCATCATCATCATGAAGGATAATAGGATGATATGAAGATAATCCTACTGCTGAGGAAAGGAAGATGATGGTGACATCATCATGATATTCGGGCTTCATTGAAATGCTAAGGATGACGTCATCGTCATATCCGGTTAAGATCAGGGGGCTAATTGTGATATCGGGTCACCTAAAGAGCATGATCAGGATGATGAGTGTAATATGATCCTTTTGCGGCCAAGGTAACCCTCTCGAAAGATCAGCATGATGAAGATGACAATCAGGATATTTGCTTTTGTCGAACTTAGAATAAGACGTCATCATCATATTTGGGAACCGGATCGTGCTTTGGGAAATATCCTGTTGAAGGAAAAATGTGATGATGATGATCATCAGGATATTTACTTCTTCGTTTATTAGATCGGGATGACGTCATCATGATATCCGGAGCCTTCGTTAAACTTAAAACATGACGTCATCATGATATTTCGCCAATCGGGTCATGTTTGGGAAAATATCCTGTCGAAAGAAAATGTGATGCTGATGAGGATCATCAGGATATTTGCAAAAGGTTGTATTTCATCAGCAGGAGGACTTTGCGAAATATCGGGCGAACAAACAAGATCATGATGATCTTGACGATATGACAGGATAAAAAGTATATGATGATGATCCTCCTTATCGAATTATCCAGATGACGTCATCATCATAATTTGTCTTCGGAGCACAAGGATGAGTTAAGGTCATCATGATATTTGCGCTAGGGTGATATTGTGAAATATGATCATGCTGTTGAGAAATGCAATATCGACCCCCTCTGAATAGATAGGGTGATCATCATGATATTCGCTAACCGGAGATCAGGAGGATATGAAGATGATGATCCTCTTAATCGAATTATGATGATGATGCTTCCATCACTTAGTGAATTTCAGCAAATGACTCGTGAAAGATCAAGATGATATGGAGTCGTCATCATCATAATTCGAAGTTCAGCAAATATCATGATGATGACCTTGTGATAGGATTATAACACGCGCACGCAAATATGCCGAAGGTGGATTTTTCTAAGTCTGGGTGATCAGCATGATAATATAAGATCAGGTAATGTTGAATTATCATGATGATGCTTGCGATACAAAAGACCACTTCGATGGGGAACTTACCTTGACTTAAAGCCGATGTCATCATGATATTTGAACCTCAGGATATTGTCGGGGGGGTGCGTTTCAAATATGATGATGATGTCCTCATACAGCAAAACCAAGTTTATAAAATATGACGCTCCTAAGTAAATCATGATGCTGATGATGCGCCTGAGGCCATTTGACGGGTAAAGGGAACTACCACCTAAAATTGACGTCTGGATATTGCGACTGCATGATTTTTAGCGGGTGATAGACCAAGATCATGATGATCCTGTCAACATGACTTAGGATATAAAAATATGATGATCCTCCTGCGAATATCAGGTTTGACCAAGACTTTGACCGTGCATAACTTCCACATATGGAGGAATTTTCAAGTGAAGTAAAAGGCAAACATGCATGGAATTTCAAGCTCTTTTAAAATATGAGGTCACAGAAACAAAATATGAACTTTGACAAACAGACCTCATGATGATGACCTACCTTATCATATATCATGATGATGATGCACCTGACCTTTATTTTTACCAGACCGCCAGGAAGCAGAAAAAACACAAGCAGAAGCAAAAAACAAGACATCAGTAGGGGTCCCCATTTTGCTAAGGAGCATAATGGGGCGTGTTGTGAACATCACAACAATAGGGTTGGAAGACCTTGAAGACAAATAAAATGCTTGGAGCATTGCCACTAGAAGAACAAATAAATTTGGACGAAGAAACTTAGTAATAATGTATGGTGGGGAGCCAATTCTAAAGGTAGGACAATAGATGCATCAAAGGTAAAATTAAAATCCCTTGAGGATATAAAAAATGGGACAAAAAAATCAATGAAAAAATTTGTCAAAGCTAAAGGCAAGCACCTCCCTATAGGAAAGAACCAATGAAGATCATAAATTGGAACATACAAGGCCTAAACAGCTTGAAGAAACACCATTTATTGAAACAACTAATTAAGTCTGAGACACCAGATATATTACTCATACAGGAAACAAAGTTATAGGGGGATAATATCAAGGAATTCCTCCCAATATTATGGAATAATGGAGTGTGTGGTGATTGATGTTGAAGGATCATTCAGTGGTCTTGCGGTAATATGGAATAGGTTGAACTTTGTAGGTATGATAATTGAAAGTTTTTCATCTTGTCTTTCTGTAGGTTTTAGGAACTTATGGAATAACCAATACTTCATAATTTCTAACATTTATGGCCCCAATTTGGAAAGAGAAAGAGTAAGGACATGGGATTATATTAGAAGCTTCAGGCAAGTCCATGAGGAAAAGGAATGGATTGTGGGTGAATTTTAATGTCATCTTAAGCCCAGAAGAGAAGAAAGGTAGTAGGGTGCTGTCTAATTTAGGGTTGATTGAATTTAGAAGATCCGTGAAGAATTATCTCTTGTGGATATTTAGCCCAAATCTAGATGGTTCACTTGGAATAATAGGACAAGTGATGAGAATATTTTGAGTCGACTAGATAGGTTTATGCTTAATTCAAAATGGTTGTTGGACCTTGATATCTTTCACTCTGAAGTTATATAGTTTGGAGGATTTGATCATTGGCCAATTTCAGTTGATATTAATAGGAACATGAAGCCTAGAGGGACCGCATTCAAAATGGAGGCATTCTGGTTTGAACATTTGAGTTTTGAGGAGGCTCTTTAGGAACAATGGAGTAAAAAAGTTAAGAGCAATAAGAGATTCATTGTTCACAAAAAATTGATAGAAACCAAAAAGCAAGCTAAGATTTGGAATAAGGGGGTGATGGGAAATCTTTTTAAAAATAAAAATAAGGTTGGATATGAGCTAAAGGAGGTGGAAAGGGCTATAGTTGAGAGGGGATTTTCTCTAGAACTTGAGGAAAAAGAGGACTTATTGGAAGAACAAGTGAGGCTATTAAGAATGGAGGAGATAATATGGCACCAAACATCTAGGGTTAAGTGGTTAGGGGAGGGGGATAGGAATACTAAATTCTTTCATCTAACCACAAAAGCAAGAAGACAGAATAATTAGATCCTGAGTATACAACTTCGTATAGGGTCACTAGTGGAGGATATGGAGACAATAAGAAGTGAAGGAAAAAACATTTTAGTAGCTTCTATAGGTAGGTTTGGCTCCAATGGTGGATCATACGGTGCATAAGACATTACTAAGATACATAACTAATTTGGTTAATGATACATAGAATGAGGCTTTGTTATCCCCTTTCACAATGGAGGACATTAAGGAAGTTGTGTTCTCATTGGGGGCTAGGAAATCCCTAAGGCCAGATGGGTTTCAAGTAAAATTTTCCATAAATATTGGAATACAACAGGGGAAGATGTATAGAAGGCTATGGATGAATGTAGGAATATAAGAACAATGATGAAGACATGCAACTCTACATACATAGCACTTATACCAAAGAACAAAATGCCAAAGTATTTTGATGAATACAAACCAATTGTAGTATTATGTAACTGTTACCTATTTTCATTTATTTAGACTCAAATAGGTAATCAAGTAGCATAGAGGTTGAGTAACTTGTTGTCATTAGCCATCATTTGGTCATAAAAGTTCATTTTGTGTTTCAAAACATGAAAGGTAAGGGTGTTTAATCATGTCCTTCAAGTTCAATAGGTTCTAAAAAGAGTTTTTAAGGGAGGTTTTATCCTTATTAATTAGCTTAAAGCTTACTCAAAATCACTCCTCTTCATCCATAAACACCTTTATCCACATTGAATGCAAATTTGGTATGTGTCAAATAGTCATTAAAGAGTCTTTTAAATGCTTCCTTCATGTTATCTTGTGAAAACTCCACCTTTCCACGTCCAAGGAAGCTTTTCCAATGTTTCATGTGACATTAATAGGTTAAAAAGGTAGTAAGAGGAAATTTTTGCATGTAAAAATATCCTTAATCTCTCCAAAAAAAACACGTACACCATGCATGGAGGGAAGTTTCTTGTTTGAAAACTTCCTCTATCCTATTTTTTGTGTTTTGGAGGTTAGGTTGATCTTGAGTTGAGTTGAGGTTAAATGCATTAACTTGAGTTAGTTTCATGCATAGGGTTAGGTTTGGAGGATCTTGTTGTAGGGTTACCTTATGTTTCTCAATTCCTGAGTATTTCCCTTTGCATTCTCACACCTCCTTTAGGGTTTTACATCCTCTTTCAAGTTTTTATGCATGGAAAAGATACCAAATAGGAAAGGGTTGTGAGGCATGGATACCATCAAATGTACCTAATGACAAAGATGCAACAATTGTCATGAAGAGATATGCAGATTTTTGGAGAGTTTTTAGAGTGAACCCTAAGAAAGATTTAGGGTATAAGTGAAGTTTCAAAAGATGATTAACCCTTATTGCTACCTGCATTCAGTGTTGGAGTAATCCAAGGTACAAACTAAGGTGTCTTCTACATTTTTGTTCTAGTAATCATTGAAGGAATATAGAAAACTTATATTGTCCCATACAAGAAGGAGATTTTTATTGAAGTTTACAGAGTAAAAATCTAATCACAGAATGCATATGGAAAACACAATCAGGAGGCACTAAAATAAATAGTCAAGGTATATAAATAGTCTATAAACATTTTTCAAGCCCTAGAAGTGCTAGCATTTGTTCTTGGATGTTTTGGACTTGTCAAAGGTCTATAGGGTTTGTGTCAAAATCATAACATTATGTGTCAAGAGCCCTATACACCACATGCTTTGTCCAACATTCTACATGCCTATGAAATCTATTACAAGGTTTGTCCAAGTAGGAATACAATGATGTTTTCAAGGAAAGTGAGTTTTGTAAGAAGAGATTCTTCACCTACAGATATACATCAAGGAATACAATGAATGTAGAGATTGTTCAACCTAGTGAATAGTGAATAGCATGTAATGGAAGCCTTAGGGAGGTAGGTCACTATCAAAGATGATTTAAGAAGGGTACATAAATCTATGATAGAAGAGAAGGCCTAAAAAGTTAACAGTGGATATGGATCATGATACCCTTACCATGAAGAGGACATACATTATAAAGACAATAATAGAATAAAGGGAAGGTATGCATGCCCAAGTGCAGAGATTGAAATGAATACAAAGATACACTGGTAAAAAAGGTCTAGAGTAGTCCTATAGACAAAGGCAAGTAGATAGTGCCAAGAGGATACAGAGGTCCAAGAAACTCTCCACATCACCAAACGAAGTATTGTAGGGTTACAAAGTTGCATGATGAAGACAGTGAATGAAGTTATGTTATAGTAGAGGTTTATCAACTCTAAAAGTATGCTTTAAGGGATCAATCACTTCCATAGCTCACTGTACAAGCTTCAATTCAATGTTAAGTCCTTTTTGATTTGTGTGCTCCATGATAAGAGATAGAGAATAGGTGTAGTTGCAAAGATCCATAGTGCAAGACACAGTGGTACCAATCATATACTGGTCATGGAACACAAGACCATGGTTAGAAATCTACCACAAGGGACTGTTATAGTCTTAAGGTCTATAAGATAGTCATTAGAGGCTACAAGACTATAAAACAATGATAAAACCTATTACAATGAGCAAAATCCTTATATACTGGAGAAGATTGAGACAGGGTTACAAAGACTATTTTTTACGCAAGCACTTAAGATCAAGATGAAACCCTAGAAATAACCTAGAGAAACATGAAAACTCATGTTACCCATACATTAAATAACAAGTCTCTGAGGAAGTGCTATAGTTAAAGATAAGGTTTTCTAATAGAGAAAAGATAATGCCAAAGTTTTGTTAAGGGTTTAGACCTTTAAAATGCTTTATCAAACCCTATAATACCTTACCAAAATTTTGAATCATCTTGAGATGTTTAAGGATCATGATTGGGACATTAGAGAGATACATGGGACTACTAACAAAAACATAGAGATTTGACATAGATTGACAATTAGAGTAATGATGATGCCAAATAGGATAAGGACATTACAAAGACAATAATATGTAGTGAATGCATGAGTTAAAAGGCAAAAGGTCTCAAGTCCTACCACATTGAATAGGGCAATTCAGATATTAAGGTGAAATAATCACAAATCTTAACCCTACAATAGTGAAGAGATCTATAAGACAGCTGAGGAGAAGAGACCCTTTTGTAGGCATAAACAATTAAATTGAAAGGTTTGCCTACCATCTCTACTATCAACAAAGAGATTGCAGTCAAAGCATGATCAAAGTTATCAAACCTTTAACAAAGGTTGTCACTGTATTTAAAGAAACATGGACTATCATCATTGAATAGAGGTGATAGTGAATAGAGTTAAATCTAGCAGGTCAATGGCCCACAAGAGGGGACAACATATAAGAGTCGTAATGACTGGGAGATCTTCTTTGATCACCAAAACTAGTGTACATGAAGATAGGGGCAAAGATTAAAAAAATGAAGTTTAAACATTTTGAAGCTACAAAACTTAGTCTAAAGGAATCTACAGGTGGATTTACACTTTATGAAGACCCTACATGGGTGATAAATGGATTGAGGGGTGTTTCAAAGACATTATTAAGAAGTTGAAGATAGTTCTGAGAGTCCTAAAAGAATTGAATCATCCTTCCATGCCTTCCAAAAGTCCTAGAGGTAGAGAGACAACTTGATCACATTCTCCTATAAATTTGCAAAGTGGAAGTTGAGAGGTTGAAGGTGGTTTGAAATGTTGAGGAGATATTGAGATAATTTGAAGTGAGTTATGAGACTATTGAAGGCATTTTCCCAACTTCCCATCTATCTAGGAGAGTGGAAACAGCCATGCACACTCCCCAAGCATTTAGGAGCAGTTAGAGTAACTGGGACAATAGCTTGAGAGAATATAGGAGGCAAAATAGAAAAAATAGAAGCATGCAAGGTGGGGAAAGATAGAATAGGTCAACCATAAATTCCTCAACTTCATTTTCTCCAACAACATGTAGGAGTCAACATCAGATCAGGAGTCTTCTTGGGTGCCTAAAGGAGGTTTGACCCAGTTTTTTACATTGATTTCTTCCTAAATTAACTCTTAATTTCTCTTCCATATTGGGATGAGCATAGGTAAGGCTTAGGATAGTTTTTTTAGTGGTTCTCTCTTGTTTTTTGGGAATTATTAGCAAAAACATAGTATTGTAATTGAGATTCTGTTGTAGAATAGCATATTGTAACACATTTTTCAAAGTAATACAAGATGGTTTAGACTTGTTATTAATGTAAGAACACCCTTTTTATCAATAAATTATCAACTTTACCTTCATATGATGTTGTTATACTATGTGCTAAACAAATGATGGATGTATACTCTATGTTTTATGTAAAAAACCTTTGAAATATGCCTCATTCAAACACCTCTATGTAGAAAACATACATTTTATGCAAGTTGTGAGTTGTGAAATACTTGAAACTAGCTATTTATTTGTGGAAAACTTCACATTTCCTTCTAAACAACAAAATATGAGCGTCCTTACAAAATATTTGTAGAGATAAAACTCTACATTTTGTTTCAATTTGTTGTGGCATAGTATCAGCATGTCATATATTTAATGTTACAATGTTGCAAGTGTAACCCGTGTGGATCATTCCAAGTGTCAGCATGGTGGGGTTTTGAAGAGGTGAGAGACTAAATAAACTTATATGTAGTGCAGAGGTGCCACATGGCAAAACTATGGAGAGATAAGAAAAGTAGCAAGCATAAAGTTTTGCAATCGTGGAAAGAACCAAGTGTCTTTGTTTGAATCTACAGTGCTCAAGGGTTCCAGAAGTAGCCACGTGTATGTGTTTACATTCCTTTTCTCTCTTCTTATAAAGTTTCTAAGTCATTGTAGATGGCACCACATGTCATGATGGCGGGGATTCAAAGGAAAGTTTTGGTAAAAGCTTTAAGAATGAGCGCCTATGCGACACATGTTCCTTTTTTAGAGAAGGTGGAGTCTGCCACATGTCACATCTTCCATGTGTTTCATTGTGAGTGTCAAAGCAGTCCGTGGTGGGGCCCAAGGTATTAAATGCTATTGCTAAAGAGAAGTAGATGGCACCATGTGCTGCGATGGTAGGTATTTGAAAAGGGAAAATAGAGGAGACTTTGGAAAGAAGCGCAGTGATGCCGCGTGTCTAAATTTTGAAGTTGGTGGAGCTCACCACGTGTCTAAGTATTGGCTAAGTCTTTTGACAAGGAATAAAGGAAGTGGAAGGTGCCAGGTGTCGCGACGATGCGCATTTGGAGAAGGTTTTAGAAGAGACCCAGCTCGAGGAGCACTAAGGCACCACGTATCAATCTTTTAAGTCTTTTAGAAGCCCATGGAGGATGCCATTTGTCCCAATTGCACTGGAAGTCATTGAGCCATATTTACTACACCAATCGAGCAATAGGAACATGAGAAGGAGGTAGGAGAATCTAGAATGTTAGAGACTCATAGTGATTGTTGCAACAAATAGGGTTGAGGCCAAATTTTAGAATCCAGAAGATCTCTTATGCATGGGCCACCAACAAAATGACTTCAGTTCAATTACTTAGGTAGTTAGAGAATCTCAGCGACCGCTAGTCCCAAGCCCCATTTTGCATGCTATAAATAGAAGGTTTGTTGTAATATATAGATATCATATACAAAGATAGAAAAGTAATATATATGCTGAGAGTTTTACTGTGAAACCAGAAGTGTGTCATTTGCCTTTGCAGTCGTTTTTCAGAAAGAAAAGTATTGTGGATCTGTGCATGTTTTGTTCCTTATGTACTCTGTTGAATCTATTAATGAAAGAAGCTTATGTTTAGTGCCATTTGTGATGTCGTTCTAGGTCTTTATTGCAAATTTCTCTAAGTCTAGCCTTTGAATATGAATCTGTTTTATAATCTGTTTATGTTGATCATGTATGCAGCTCTTTAACATAACAAAAATAATAAAGATTTAATCACTGTGTTTATTGTAGGATCAGAATATAAATCTGGCACATCAACTTAGGAGTTATTTACATTGTATCTATAACCTTGTTTTTTCTTCCCTTTCCAAAACCCAATTTAAAAGGAAGAGCCAACTTCTATAAAATCTAGAGGTTGCTTCAAGAATCAATCCCACATCCTTGAAGTTTCCCATGTTGGTGATGGATTAAGCCTAAACATTTATACATCAATGGTTTTTGGCATGCCCGGTGGGACCTTTTCTAAATTCTTTATCAAAATCATATGAGCAAGAGATCAGGAAGAAGTTAGAGCTGCGAACCAACCACTAGAGCTTGGTTGACTACTAATCTAGGAGTCTTGTTTCCACCTTTATCAGCCACAGTAAGAAGAAGGATAAATCAATCAGCTAGAATACTAGAAATACACATGGTAGCTCCTGTTCCTCCTATTCTACCATAGAACTTTGCAAATTGGAGAAATAGTAACCCCCTTGTTCTCCCAACTCCACTAGATACCTGGGATCCAATCCCTACTAATTCTTTGAAAGCATTACCCAAGTTTATAGGAGAAGACTCCAAGACTCTAGGAGAGCATCTCCAAGATGTGGTAGATGTTTGTGCTATGCATTTCATCACGGAACAAAGTGTTTCTATTAGGTTATTAGTAGCTTCTTTCAAGGGGAAAGCTCTAGATTGGTATAGGTCCCTGGCCTCAAATTCCATCTTGACTTGGGGTTAGTTGGGAGATGCCTTCTTTGCAAGATTCAATGAAAAGGGTGATAGATCATCCTTGCTACAATAGTTGATCACCATAAAGAGAGTGCCCCAAGAAACCATAATGGATTTCAACACTAGGTTTCAAAAAACTTGGGATAGAATCCCTACAACAGCTAGGCCATCAGCAGGTATGGCAAATGTATTTTATCTTAAGGCTTTTAATTTTGATATCTCAGTCATGATTCAGTCCTTAAGAGGACAGTCCTTACCTACGGCATATGAATTGGCTATAAGAGATGAGAATAGCCTGATAGATGTTGGGAAATTGCCTCCATGGCCTCCCATGCCTATGTTTCTAGAGATTTCTATTCCTTTGCCACAAGAAGTCCCTAATACTCCATTAGTGCCTATGTCTATGTACACTTTTCCAATGCCTCAACAACCTGCTACATCAATATCCTCTACTCCTCCATTGGAAATGGATGATGTAAAGAATATTCTTAGAACCTTTTCAAATGAGATTATTAACCTTAAGAGACAGCAAACTGCTTATCCAAAGCCTCCTTACTAGGGATTCCAAGGGATTAGGCCTTCATACCAGCCAAACTAATACCATGGGGCACAAAGAACAAACTATCCTCATCCATCAAACCAGCTAGTTCCAGTACCTACACCATTACAAGCTATCCCAGCTAACCTACGTAGAGAAATGGTTCCTGGGCAAAATAACATGGCAGAAGAATCAAATACTTGGTGTTTTCTTTGCAACAATGCACATATGCCCAGAGATTGCCCTAGAGGCAACTTACAGTAGAAGGTAACAGAGCAAAGAAGAATGGAGGGTCAAGCTGCTGTGTCTTCTAAATCTTTTCCATATCAGTTGCCTAGAATTTAGAATGCAGTAATGGTGTCCCAAATGCAAGGAATGTCAATTGAGAAAGAAGGAGAAACTGCCCCAGAGCATGCCCTATTTTCATGGATCGAAGAAGAAGATTCAATGTTTGTTAATGAAGCATCCACCTCCAAGAAGCCCCTAGTATAGTATGATTACTTCACTAGGTCCAAGAGAACAATTGTTGAACAACCTGAAGCTATCAACAACAAAGTAGCTAGAGGTCCTCCTTTCCAAGCTCAATACACTCCCACTTCAAGACAAGAAGTATCCATGGTAGGTCAAAATTAAGGAGTCTCCAACCTAGTGGTGGAAAGGGAAAGATATGTTAGATTTCAGGTAGACAACTAAGAGGGGGGGTGAATTAGTTGTCCAAAACTTTCTTCCAATTAAACACTTAAATTCACTTTGTAATTCAGAAGCATAATAATAAATCAATCATGGAAACATAATGCATTAAATCAAGAGCTGAAACACATTAACACACAAGACACCAAGATTTTGACATGGAAAACTTAGTTAAGGTAAAAACCATGGGGTGATTAACCCAAGATTGTATTCTCTATTAGAAGAATAGAAAGAACAAAATGGCACATGCCAATTAGGGCTCACTACTTGAGCACACTGCTCACAAGAGGCTCACTGCCTACAGGAGACACACTGTCTACAAAATAATAAGTGTTACATACTTGAACTGGAGAATAGCATCTTTACCATGCTTGAATTAGTTCCATTTAATCTCAATACTTATGCGCTGCTCCTCTCTACCACATTCTCATCCCCACAAGACACCATTTGAAATGACTTTACAACTCCTTATTTATACAAGACATCGACTTAGGAATTATCATCCAAGTTGGCATACATAATAGAAAAAGTACATAAATACAACATGACTTATTACAAAAAGACTTTATGGGGATCAACACATTATCAGTTACACAAATATGAGAATTCAATCTTTCTTTGGGAACACGCCATTCTTCATAGGACACCTTCTAGATCATCTGCAAAATGTGTAACTTATCTGGTCAGCCAGACTAAAGAAGAACATCATCATTCGGAAGTAAATATTTAATTACAAGCTCAATATTCAATGTGGACCATCAACACAAACTGGACACAATCCAAAGACTTCCACAAGCTTGTCTGAATCACCAAGAACATCCACACTACTACTGTCTACTGAAATCATTCTCTCCTTCATCTAGAACCTCAAGAACATAGCCTATCATCTCTGTCATAATGGAATAGATGCTTGCAGACCTCTAGATCATGAACCAATTGAGTTTTCACTTCACATGAACATCATAAACACTCCACCAGATCTGTAGAACATGATATTTCATTTTTGGATCTCACCGGACCTATCCATATCACTCTGTCACCTCTAAACACTTACCAAAACCAGTTTTACTTAAGTGTCCATAATTTTTTTAGATCTTCATGCGGACCTCTAAAATCTTTACTGGATCATCTCAAGACACATATCTACAAACCCTTTGAAGCGTATCTTCTGATTTTTATCTTAACTGGGATCTTTACCTCATTGTCTTCACTATTCTTCTTTGTTCTTGATTAGCACTAATTTTCTCAATATCCTCAACACACAGTTCATCTAATCCTTATCATTAATGCAACAAAAGTATGTTGACATCAATCACAACACTGGTTAGGCCCATACTTGCAACAATTGCCCCCTTTGTCATTGATGGCAATATATGATGTGAAAAATTGTTTTAACCATCAAAACAAGAACCTCTCCTCACTGTCACAACTCCCCCTATCAGCAACAACCATTCACATGTCTTCTCTTCCTTTCCTGCTCCTCCTTTGATCAGCAACCACTTGTTTTTCACATGTCTTCTCTCCCCCTTTGACATCAATGGCAAAGGGCATATACTTGCATTACTTTCAGAATCATACCAACTACTCCCCCTGAGTGGTAGCTTCCCAAACATCAATCTGGATCACAAGATATGACTATGAGATCCATCAGACTAATGCACAATAGTGCACCTTAGTTCATAACCGGAGGGGTAATAACCCCTAACTTCTCCCTGAGATACTCAAAAGAGTCCTTAGGAAGAGGTTTAGTAAAAATATTTGCAATCTAATCCTTGGAAGGCACAAACTCCAATCTGACTTCATTCTTGTTCACTTGTTCTCTCAAAAAGTGACACTTGATGGATATATGTTTGGTTTTTGAATGAAACACTAGATTCTTTGATATGTTTATTGCACTTGAGTTATCACAGAAGATTGTGACAGGTTCCTCATACTCCACCCTGATGTCTCTTAGCATTTGTTTCATCCATAATACTTGAGTGCAACTACCTATTGCTGCAATATATTCTACTTCTGTAGTGGACAGAGATATTGCCTCTTGTTTCTTAGCCAAGAAACCAATCTCTTCCCCAAAAAGAATGCTCCACCACTGGTACTCTTCCGGTCATCCACATCTCCTGCCCAATCCACATCTATATATGCATGAAGAGAGAAATCGTGGTCTCTAGGATACCACAAACCATACTTAATTATCCCTTTTAGATATCTAAAAATCTTCTTGATTGCCATGACATGAGATTCTCTAGGATCAACTTGGAATGTAGCAACAAGACCAACAACATTCATAATGTCAGGTCTAGTTTGAGTGAGATACAAGAGTCCTCCAATCATTGACCTGTACTTTTTCTGATCAACCTTAGGAGAGTCATCATCTTTGCTCAATTTACATCTAGTTGCCATGGGAGTATTCATTGGTTTTGAGTCTTCCATTCCAAATTTCTTTAGCAATTCTTTTACATATTTGGTCTGAGAAATGAAGATTCCTTTATTTGTTTGAGTGATTTGCAGACCCAAGAAGAAATTCATTTCCCCAAACATGGACATCTTAAATTCACTTTTCATTTGATTTGCAAAGGTTTTACACATACTATCTCTTCCTCCAAAAATGATATCATCAACAAACACTTCAACTATCAAGATATTCTCATGATCAATTTTGAAATACAAATTACTATCAATAGTACCTTTGTTGAAACCAATCTTCAAAAGATGTTTATCCAATCTTTCATACCAGGCTCTTGGGGCTTGCTTCAGTCCATACAATGCTTTCTTCAACTTGCAGACCATAACACCATGATCAGACAGTTGAAATCCATCCGATTACTCAATGTATACTTCTTCTTCCAAGTCACCATTCAGGAAGGTAGATTTGCCATCCATCTGATATACCTTGAAATCCTTAAAGGCAGCAAAAAAAAGAAATAATTTGACTACTTCAATTCTTGCCACTAGAGCAAAAGTTTCTTCAAAATCAACTCCTTCTACTTAGGAGTAACCCTTGCAGACCAATCTGGCTTTGTTTCTGACTACTTCACCATCTTCATTCAGTTTGTTCCAGAAGACCCACTTGGTTCCAATCACATTCTTGTTTTTAGGTCTTGGAACAAGATCCCAAATGTGATTTTTCTCAATTTGCATCATCTCTTCCTCCATTGCTTTGGTCCAGTTTTCATCATTGCAAGCTTCATTCACTATCTTAGGTTTAATCTTTGAGATTAGACAATACTCTTCTAAATTTTGAGCAATCCTTCTTCTTTCTTGTATGCCTTTGCTTTTATCACCTATGATCTGATCTTCAAAGTGATTTAGTCTTACATACCTGGGAACTTTGGGAGTTTCTTACACTTCTAATTCTTGAACAGGTTCATTCAAACTTATCTCTTGTTCTTGATTTACTAGATCAGTTTGAATCTAAATTTCAGAGGAAGCTTGGACTTCTTGAACAAAAACATCATTTTGATCATCTTCATCATATTCATAAAACCTTGAGAGTTTTTCAATACCTTCATCAACCTTCACATTTGTACTTTCCACAATCTTCCTTAATCTCTTGTTATAACACTGGTATGCTTTCCTTTGAGTAGAATAACCCAAGAATATTCCTTCATCACTTCTAGCATCAAATTTTCCTAGATCTTCATGTCTTTTAATGTAACATTTGCTACCAAAGACTTTGAAATATCTCACAGTGGGAGTGATGCCAAACCAAAGTTCATAAGGAGTCTTACCGATATTACTTCTGATTTGTACTCAATTGAGATTATAGACTGCAGTGACTACAACTTCTCTCTAATAGATCTGAGGGACATTTGCTTCCATCATCATGGTTCTAGATGCTTCCTAGATGGTTCGGTTCTTTCTCTCCACTACTCCATTCTATTGTGGAGTCCTAGGAACAGACAACTATCTTTTTATTCCATGTTTCTCATAGAATTCTATGAACTCACAAGATGTGAATTCTCCACCTCTATCAGACCTCAAACATTTTAATTTTAATTTGGTTTCATTCTCTACCATAGCTTTAAATATTTTGAATTTCTCAAGAGCTTCTGATTTCTCTTTCAGAAAAGTCACCCACATCATCTGGGAATGGTCATCAATTAATAACATGAAGTATCTATCACCTTGTACACTCCTAATTCTTGTCGGACCACATAGATCAGTATGAACTAAGTCCAATAATCTAGTAGAAGATTGTTCATTGCTTTTGAATGAGACTCTACTTTGTTTACCCAACTAACATTCCTTGCACAAACTATTGGTAGGCTTTACCAATCTTGGGAGATCTCTTACAGCCTGAGTGTTGCTTATCTTGATGATATTATCAAAATTCACATGACACATTCTCCTATGCCACAACCAACTCTGATCAATTTGAACAAATAAGAAACTTTTACCAGTACCAACCAAGTGGAAGATGTTACTTTTAGTTTGATTACTAGATGCAATCTCTATTCCAAAACTTTCAAAGATCTTACATTTTCCATTCTTGAATCAGAGATCATAGCCTTTGTCCACCAACTATCCAACACTGAGAAGATTGTGCTTCAGACCTTCAACATATAGTACATTACTGGTTTTGTTCTTTCCATCAAAAGAAATAGTTCCTCTTCCTCTGATTCTGCCAGCAGAATTATCACCAAACATTACTACTCCTCCTTCATACCTTTCCAAATCTATGAACTTATTTTTTTCACTTGTCATATGGTGAGAGCATCCACTATCAATGACCCAATCATCATTTTCTTCAACTTGGGCAGCCAAAGCTCTTTCCACAATTTTATGATTGACAAATTCAGAGGGCATTATATCTTCTTCCTTGATGGCAATAAACACCCAGTCACTTCCAGATTTGTTTCCTATCTCTGATTCATCATCTATTACTCCTTCATTATCATCATCTTCATGAACATAGTAACAATTCTTTTGGAACCCTAATCTGTTAAGATTTAGCCTTGAAAATCTTTCCGGACACCTTGAGGCAAAATAACCAATCTTATTGCAGTTAAAACACTTAAAATGCAATTTTCCCTCATACTTACTGGATCCTCTTGGCAGTCTTTTTGCAATAAGGGCTTCAAGTTGAGCAACTTTTGCTTCATCTTCTTCCAGGTCTTTTCTAGATTTTTCATACCATGATAATTTCCTTGAAGAGTTTTCTCCCAGATCAGACTTTTGTTTTCCTTTAATAGAGGCACTAGCTTTGAATGTAGATTTAGTCTTGGGGGGGCATCTCCAAACTCAGTCAACTCAAATGCAACTAATTTACCAACCAATTGATCTCTTGTGATACCTGAAATAGATCTAAATTCCTCAATAGTAGCAACCTTGTACTTGTAAGAATTAGGAAGGGATCTGAGAACTTTTCCAATGATCTCATCTTCATCCAAGACTCCACCAGCACATCTAATGCCACAAACAAGCTCATTTACTCTTGGCATAAATGTAGTGATATTTTCATCTTCTCTCATCTTCAAATTTTTGAATTTTCCTTTCAAACTCTGTCGCTTGGAACATTTAACATACTTGTCTCCTTCATGCAAAAGTTCCAGTTTTTCCCAAATCTCAAAAGCAGTTTGTAGGTCAACAAAATTTGTTAGCTTTGAATTAGACAAGGCACTTAGAAGAGCTTCTTTAGTCTGTAAATTATTTTCAGCATCTGTGATTTCATCTATAGATTTCAAACCATTTCGTGGAGGAGTATACTTCTTTGAAGCCATGGTCCAATACTACATTCCCATACATTGCAAGTGACATTTCATGTGACTTTTCCAAAGAGTAAAATTGGTTCCATCAAACTTCGGACTATCCTTCTTGTAGGATGACATTCTAGATCTCCTCAAGTGGTTAATATCTTTTTAGAGGAACTTAGCATTGATACCAATTGTTAGATTTCAGGTAGACAACTAAGAGTGGGGGTGAATCAATTGTCCAAAACTTTCTTCCAATTAAATGCTTAAAACCACTTTGTAATTCAACAGCATAATAATAAATCAATCATGAAAACATAATGCATTAAATCAAGAGCTAAAACACATTAACACACAAGACACCAAGATTTTGACGTGGAAAATTTGATTAAGGGAAAAACCATGGGGTGATTAACCCAAGATTGTATTCTCTGTTAGAAGAATAGAAAGAACAAAATGGCACATGCCAATTAGGCCTCACTGCTCGAGCACACTGCTCACAATAGGCTCACTACCTATAGGAGACACACTATCTACAAAATAATAAGTGTTACATACTTGAACTGGAGAATAGCATCTTCACCATGCTTGAATCAGTTCCATTTAAGCTCAATACTTCTGCTCTACTTTTCGCTCTGCTCCTCTCTACCACATTCTCATCCCCACAAGACACCATTTGAAATGACTTTACAACTCCTTATTTATACAAGACAGCGACTTAGGAATTATCATCCAAGTCAGCATATATAATAGAGCAAGTACATAAATACAACATGACTTATTACAAAAAGACTTCATGCGGATCAACACACTATCGGCTACACAGATCTAAGACTTTAATCTTTCTTTGGGAACACGCCATTCTTCACAAGACATCTTCTAGATCATCTACAAAATGTGTAACTTATTTAGTTAGCCAGACTAAAGAAGATCATCATCTGGAAGTAAATCTTTAATTACGAGCTCAATCTTCAATGCAGACCATCAACATGAATTGGACACAATCCAAAGACCTCCACAAGCTTGTCTGAATCACCAAAAACATCCACACTACTGCTGTCTACTGAAATCATTCTCTCCTTCATTTGTAACCTCAAGAACACGGTCTATCATCTCTGTCATAATGGAATAGATGCTTGTGGACCTCCAGATCACAAACCAATTGAGTTGTCACTTCACATGGACTTCCTAAACACTCCACCAGATCCACAAAACATGATATTTCATTTCCAGATCTCACCGGACCTATCTGTATCACTTTGTCACCTCTAAACACCTGCCAGAACTAGTTTTACTTAAGTGGCCATAATTTCTTCAGATCTTCATGTGGACCTCTGAAATCTTTACTGGATCATCTCAAGACACATATCTACAAACCCTTTGAAGTGCATCCTCTGATTTTTATCTTAACTGGGATCTTTACCTCACTGTCTTCACTGTTCTTCTCTATTCTTGATTAGCATTAATTTTCTCAATATCCTCAACACACAGTTCATATAATCTGTATCATTAATGCAACAAAAGTATGTTGACATCAATGACAACATCAGTTAGGCCCATACTTGCAACAAGATATCCCTACTATCCAAAGGCACAAACATTAGAGCCTATAAATGTGGTAGATCAATTAAAGAAAACCCCTACAAATGTATCCATATGGGATATGCTAGCTATCCCTGAATAGAAGTCATTGTTGCAAGAAGCCTTGCAGTCCTAGATAGATCCCAGAGCTATTAATGCAAAAGAAGGCACAGACAAAGGAAAAGCTCAAAACAAAGATGCTCCACCTCAAGGGACATCTACTCTGGTAAACACCAAAGAAGAAGAAAGTCTACGCCAAACCCCTTTTATTTGATTCTAATAGTGGGAAAGAAAGTATTACATAATTCCATGATAGACTTAGGGACTAGTACTACAGTCATGCCCAAACAAGTAGCAGATGCCTTAAAAATAGAATACCAACCACTAGCTAAAGGAGTTATGTAATTAGATGGGAAGTATGTCCAAACCATAGGAATCATCAAGCAACTACCATTACAGCTATATACTTGTCCAAATATAACTATCTTGCAAGATGTAGTAATCATTGACATTCCCCCTGTCTTTGGACTATGTCTGTCTAGAGATTTTACTACTAAAATATGAGGGAATATGTCACTAGATTGGTCACACTTGATCTTAAGAACTAAATATGGAACAAAGATGAAGGTATTATCTAAGCCCCTATCTAAAGAACATATCACTGAGGGACTAGTACCAAAATTTGAAGCATCCCATGCTATGATGAATAGGGAGGACAGAGCTTTTATTGAAGAGGTACGGGAATGGATTAAACATGATCAAAATGAAGAGGAGAACAATCAGCTAATGTCTATGATGCAGAGTGATCCTTATGGCAACTATGACTCTACTGGTTTAGGAACATATGTAATTTTTGAAGAGGATCAAGAGATACCTAGAATAATGTGTCAAGAGATAGCTGAGAAGAAAGATTCTAATGAAGACTCTAAAATCTGGACCTTAAACTTTGATGGATCCAGGAGTAAAAATGATGCACAAGTAGGTATCTATCTTACCTCCCCAAAGGGAGAAAGGATCCTCAGAGCTATACACTTCTAGTTTGCTTTTACAAATAATGACGTTGAATATGAATCCCTGGTACATGGTTTGATTTTAGCTAAATGGAAAGGAGTAAAGAATCTAATAGTCAAAGGCAATTTGGAACTAGTTGTAAAATAGACCAGAGAGAAAGTTGTAGCAAAAAATGTGAGAACGAGTCATATTGCCACAGGATTTGGAATCTAATTGATGGCTTTGATGCATTCAATATAGAGGTTGTACCTAGAACTCAGAATAATGAAGTAGACAGGATGGCACAAATTGGCTCTCAGTTTGACCCAGCGAGTGATCTTCTTATCAATAATGAGGCAGTGAAGGTTATTATCAGACCAGCAATCCTCGATAATGTTCAAAATTGGCAAGTTTTTAATAGTGACCTCCAAGTCCTTTTATTTTTACAGCAGTCTGGAGAATTTGCTGACCAGTTGTAGCCTAAGATTGAGGAAGCATACGACGATCAGATCATCTAGTTGAAGTCTAATAAGCTTTCGAGAGGGTTGATAACTCTAGAAAACTTGTTCGACCCTGATGATGTAGGCCTAGACAAGAGAAATTTCATGGCAAGAAAAGAAGATTATTCTAAAATTAAGGTCAGCAAAGGAAGAAAGCTAAAAGTGGGTAATGGCACTACTAGGGAGGAAAAGGATAAGTTAATTTCCTTATGCAACAAGTATGATAGGGTGATTGCATAGACCTATGATGATCTCTAGAGTTACAATAGAGACATTGTCTAACATACTATAGAGCTTACTGAAGGATCAAACCCTATCCGCCAGAAACAAAGACTAGTGAATCCTAGAATTCAACCTTTAATGGTGGATGAGTTACAAAAGCTTCTTGAATCTAAGATTATTTTCCCAATCAAGCATTCAACATGGGTGTCTAATCTAGTGCCAATGAGAAATAAAAATGGATACATTAGACTCTATGTAGATTTCAGAGACCTAAACAAAGCTTCATTAAAGGATCATTAGTTCCTGCCATCCATGGAGTAGATTTTACAGAGTAGTGGGCTTAGAAAGATTTTCTCTTCTTGATAGTTTTTTTGGATACAATCAAATCTGGCTAGTAGATGAAGACCAACATAAGACAATGTTCACCACCAAATGGGAAACTTTTGCATATGCAAAGATGTCTTTTGGTCTCTCAAATGTTGGTGCCACTTTTCAGTACACTATGGATATAGCATTTAAGGGGCTCATAAATAAGATCATTCTAATTTATTTAGATGATCTCACTATATTTACAAAACATGCCAAAGATCACTTTGAGCATTTAGAAGCTATCTTTTAGAGGTGTCAAGAGTTTGGATTTCTTTAAATCCTAAGAAATGTGTTTTTGGTGTACCTCAAGGGAAGCTACTATGAAGTATATTGTTTCAAAGGATGGAATTTCTATTGACCCAGAGAGAGTCAAGGCCATAATGGACTTCTTCTTACCTGTCAACAAAAATGTAGTATAGTCTTTTTTGGGGAAAATCAATTTTGTCAGTAGGTTCATATCTGATTTTGCAGGGTTAATCAGGCCTATTACTCTGATGTTGAAGAAGGACTAACCTTTAAAATGGACAGCTAAGGGAAGATAGGCCTTTGAAGAAATTAAGAAGGCCACCTCCACTGCCCCAATACTGCGAAACCCAGATTTTAGCAAAGACTTCATAATGTATGTGTATGGAGGTGAGTAGTGTATTGCAGCTGTTCTAACTCAAAAGATGACAAAGAAGAGGGAGAACATCCAATTGCATTCTTGTCCAGGACATTAAGGGAGTATGAATCCAAGTACAATTTTGTTGAGAAGCAAGCTTATGCAATAGTTAAAGGACTAAAAAAATTTAGACACTTGGTAATAGGGAATAAAATCTTGATATTAGTAGCTCATTCAAGTGTTAGAGTGTACATTATGGAAGGTGAGATTATAGAGAAAAGAGATAATTGGATAACTAAGATTTTTGAGTATGATGTAGAAGTGAGACCAATAAAATTGGTTAGAGGAAGAGGACTTTGCCAATATATTGTCCAAGACACAGAGGCACCAATATTGAAAGAAATAGAAGATGAAACCGTATTAAGGTTGCAAAAGCCTAATCAAGACTCTTGGGTTAAAGATAAGGTACAATTCATGAGAATTGGTATTTTTCCTAGTGTCCCTTAACAAAAGAAGATAGTATAGGTAACAAGGGGTTAATTTTGTCTTGATTGATCATATTCTTTTTAAAACAAATTTTGATGGAATCTTACTAAGGTGTGTTGAAAAGGATGAAGCTCAAAAGATACTACACAAATTACATCATAGAGCCTTAGGGGGACACTTTTCAGCAAAAACTACTACCATCAAGATTACATAGGCTAGGTACTATTGGCCTACATTGTTTGAAAATTGCCATCAAATGGTTATGAAGTGTCAGGCTTGCCAATTCTATGTCGAGAAGAGAAGAAATGAAACTTTGCCTCTAAGTCCTGTAGTGGTAGATGAACCTTTTGGACAGTGGGGTTTGGATTTCATAGGAATGATTAATCTAGTCTCAAGTATGGGATACAAATGGATCCTTACTGCAATTGATTATTTTACAAGGTGGAGTGAAGTAGTCCCACTTATAGAAGCCACTGAAAGGGTGATTCTAGATTTTCTCGAAGGAATAACTACTCACTTTGGCCCACCCTGCACTATTATATCTAATAATGCTAAGGCATTTTTGGGGACCAAACTATCAATGTTTATTTTGAAAAAGGGAATATATTTGAAGACTTCATCCAACTATTACCCACAAGGCAATGGTTTGGTAGAGTTGACGAATAAGAATCTAATTAGACCCATTAAAAGAATGGGAGTTGATCATCAGAAGGATTGGCATAAGTATCTCAATTCAACACTATGGGCTGACAAGATATGCCTAAGCAAGTGATTAAGATGTCTCCTTATGAACTAGTTTATGGAAAGAGTGTAGTTATGCCATTGAATATAGAGATTCATGCCTTATAGTTAATTAAAAAAATGGAGATAGAAGAGAATGGTCCAATGCATGTGAGGCTTGCAAAATGACTGGAAGTATAGGAGAAAAGAGAGTCAGTGCATGAGTCCCTAATGGACCATCAATTGACTGTAAAGAGTTGGTTTGATCAAAGGGCTTCTAAACCAAATTTTGAAGTCAGGTCTCTGGTTTTGAAATGGGATGAAAGAGCTTCTAAGCTAGGGTGGCACAACAAGTTTGATTCATTGTGGACTAGCCCTTTTAAGATTTGTGCTTGCAAGCAACAGAATGCCTTTGAGCTAGAGACTATGGAAGGAGGACCAAAAGAGATTCCTGTCAATGGGATCTTTTTAAAACACTTCACATTATTTCAAATTATGCCCCTATATCATAGTTAGTTAGTTTCCTTTCAGTTTTGTTTCCTTCCTATTTGTTTTTCCCACTTTTTGAATAAGTGTTCTAGGAACACTTGTCCACAACACATTGGCCTCTATATTTAGCATTTATACTTCCCTCCGAGCTATTAAAAGTACCCATACTTCTAGGGTGGTAGCCAATCATTTCAAAAAATTGTTTCCTTTAATGCCGAGTTGGCACACAATCTTCTGTAGATTTAGAATAATATGCTAACTGTCACTATGTCTCATCTTCTAGAGTCATTAATTAGAAGTGGTGGTCCATTTAATGCATCATTAATGCCTATGTCAAGTCAAGGAGTTAAGTGTCCCTTTTGTTTTTCATTTTGTCACATCTTTGTTTCAAAGTCTTTCGAATTCCCTCTATCTTCATTGTGAGTCTCAGCCATTATCGTGAATTCTAGCAGTAGCAGTGAGTCCAATTGCAATTTTTTAGAGCCTCTTAAGTCTTGTGCATAGGTTAACTAAGAAGAATTACAAAGATGGAAGGGGAGCAGTCTACCAAAGGGTCACCACAAGAGGGTCTATTTGATTTGCCAGAAAAATGGAAGAATAGTAAGCCATATGCATCTACAAAGGCGCAGCCAAGAGTCAGCTACCCAAGAACCAAACCCTTGGAGAGAGGGAGAAATGTTGACCCCTCACAAGTAGAAGATTACACAGGCAACATCTTTGACCCTCGAATGTCCAAAAATCCAAAGAATCTAAGAGAAGGAGTGCATGTAAGATGTCTCTGATGAGTAAAGAAGGGTGAGTGTGAGACTTTTGGCATGAGGATTTGGACTTCTCAATTGGGCCAATTCATGGTCCCAGCTGTCCATTCTTATCTAGAATTGGTCTAATTTTTCTGATATGCAAACTTTTAGGTACTCAGCATACCTTTTTCATCTAATCTTGTATCAAAATTTTTATCTTTTTCAACATCATATGCACTTAGATATGTATGACCCAGAAGTAGATAGTAGAAAAACCATTCTTGTGTCTACATGGACCCATGTTCTTTCATAAATCTCAGACCCTTATAAGTTTGCTGAGTGTTTTGTGGCTCCTATTTTTGAGCAATTAGAGTTTGAAGCTATTGTGAACAGAATGACACCTAGTTTAAGGGGGTTCTTAGTAAACTCCAAGATTCCTTGTGACTATTTCTTTGGGGCCCATTTTACAATTATTAGACTTCATGATTTTGTTGGTGAGCCATTTTTTCTCCCAAAAGTTTTAACTCCTAGAGTCACAGCCTTGGAAGTGGGTCACCAATTATCAATTATTGACAATAATTATGGCAATAACAACAAGACGTTTAATATCCCTTGGATGAAAGGAAAGATCACAATAAGGAAAAGAGAGACTGAATATCAAATGTTGAGAAAGCTAGTGGGTTATAGTTTTGTGATGGTTCAAGATGAATGGAATTATGATCCGGGTAGTTTCTTGGCATCCTGGATTATGAATAATAAAGTTTCCATCGTCTTTATTCACGAAGGTCAGCCTTTCTGGGAACAAAGAAGGTCACCAAAGAAAGATACTCCAGAGGTCTATGTAGAGCTCACAGATATACATGGTGAGGGTCCCAAGCCATGGGAAAATTTTTACACTGTCGAACAGGAATTTGATCCCAAGAAGCTTATGACTCGTGATTTGAAGCTGACTCTACAAAATAATGATTGGTCAGCTGAAAAGATAGCAGCCTATTGGAAATATAGGTAGGAGATTTCAGAGATTACCAAAACCTTTGGTCAAGTGGTGACTAATGAAGAATGGGAGAGGTTATGGGATGATTACCACATGACTCCTATATCAAGTCCAAATACAAGCAATCTTCCATGCCACTCAAAGGAGATAAAGGAAATAGAAGAAATAGAGGAGGCAATTGAACAAGCCCTGAGAGCTCCTTGGATGCAACCTCTTAGTATAATTGAGCAATAGAAGGCTGCACAACTACCATCTCATGAGACCAATATAGCTTTGACATCTGGGGGTCTTGGAGTGGCCATTTCTCAACAAACATTCATGTCTATGCAAGAGGCATTAGAGAAAGAGGACCCTAAAGATATTGCAGGAAGGCTCTTGACACGGAAACACAAGCAAGTGCTATAGGAGGAAACTAAGGAGGATGTTTTAGAGGCCCCACAACAACAAGTTCTCACGACAATGGTGGTGGTTTAGGTAAGTATTCCTCCTTCCTTTTCTCCTTCTTCATCTTATTCTTCTTTAATGGGGGTGACAACCCAGTTATCCTATTCTTCCATGCCTCCTGCAACCTCTGCTATGCCTTTACAATCTTTTGCACCTACTGCCAGTTCACCGGCCTTAACCCAATCTCAAACCATTACTTTGCCCTTATTTCCCCATCTATGCCTGGGAGGGCTATGCCTCAAATTGACCCCAGCCAAAAGATTACAACCATTCCATATGGCCTACCACAAGGTCATCCTTTTGCTGGAGGACTCATTGCTTCCCCACCTACATTTCAAACTCAAGCAGACACTGCTAGAAAGGAAAGGGAAGCTAGAAGGGAGAAGAAAAGAATGAAAGAAAGAAAAATCACTGCTACTCCCCATGTGAAATCTCTTTTTGATCCCATCCAATAGTCCCTTACCATCACTCATATGACTCCCAATATTTTCAAGCCACTTGAGCAGATGAAGCTGGAGGATTATACTATGAATACAGTGGCTATGGGCATGACTCACTTTAGGCCCCAAGATAAAGTTGAGTTGATGAATGAAACTTCTATAGTAGTTACAACTAACTATCTGATGGTAACAAGGAAGCTATAAAAGGTAGAAATAGATTTGGTAAAAACCAAGGCCACAATTAATAGCCTTTTTGCTGAGATAAAGGCCAAAAATATTGAGATTGACACTTTGAATAAGGATCTACAATCTACTGTGTCCCTTGATATATATGAGGTAGTACAGACCAAAGTCATAGATTTAAAAGATGAACTGACACAGGCTAAGGCCATTACCACCATATTGCAGCAAGAAAAGGTGCTTACAAAGAAAAAGTGCCAAGACAAGATCCGAGAGGTGTCTCAGCTGCAACAAAGCCTCCACATAGAACAAAATTAGAGCAGTACCTATCAAGCTCAATTCATGGCTAAGCAAGAGAAGACCAAGCAATTGACCATTGAATTGAGTCAGAGACCTAGAATACTGGAGTGCTCGAGATGGTGAAGGAGCTCTATGTGTCTTCAAGGCAGAGGATTTCTGATGAGGTTTCATAGCTCAAGCCTGCCCTTAGTTTTCTTTTAAAAGCTCAACAGCTATGTGAAAGGTGGAGTCTTCAGTTGAGGCCACTTTGTCTACTGTTTCTTTAAGAGTCTTAGATTCTCAACTCATGTTGCAAAAAATTTATGATGCTATAGATGAAGCTTTGTTGGCAGCAGGGGTGAGTGATAGAATGACTGTGACAGAAAAGGTTAATGAAGTTTTGAGCTACAATGAAGCTGCGACAAGATGCAAGACCCTTCTCAATATTCTAAAGGAAGGTGCTAAGGGCATGAAGGGGCACATTGAGAAACTGGTGCAGATGGGGTTTCCATCCCCTTTCCCCAACAATAGCATAGTCTTGATGACTGATCAAATTAAGGCCCTACTGCTACTATAGCAAAATGATCAGACTATTTTCCAAAGTCTTAGTGATTCATCAAGTGTGCAGGAGGTTGAATCAATTCTAATTCCCATGGCCCAGATTGAGTTTTAATTACACACAATGGTGCAATTTCTCCAGTCTTTCTCGCACAAGGACATTATTAATTTGGATCTCACATTCTAGGCTCTGTAAAAGAGAAAGGGCTTATCAGATTTGGAGTGGTCTGGGTATCAGGTCATGTTGCAAAAACTATGAATCACTTTTGCTATGGTAGTGCAATTTTTAAGTTTTGTATCTTTTTGCATATTTCGTGGGTTCTCTCTATGTAGGTAGAGTCCGGAATGAGTTGCCAAGAACTATAGAGATAAAACTCTACATTTTGTTTCAATTTGTTGTGGCATAGTATCAGCATGTCATATATTTAATCTTGCAATGTTGCAAGTATAACCTATGCAGATCATGCCAAGTGTTAGTACGACAGGGTTTCAAAGAGGTGAGAGAGTAAAGAAACTTATATGCAGCGTAGAGGCTCCACATGGTGGAACTGTGGATAGATAAGAAAAGTAGCAAGCATAAAGATTTGTGATCATGGAAAGCACCAAGTGTCTTTGTTTGAATCTACAGCACTCAAGGGTTTCGGAAGCAACCACGTGTCTGTGTTCGCATTCCTTTTCTCTCTTCTTTTTATAAAGTTTCTAATTCATTGTAGATGGCGTCACTTGTCATGATGGCGGGGATTCAAAGGAAACTTTTGGTAAAATCTTTAAGAATGAGCACCTGTACGATGCATGTCCCTTTTTTAGAAAAGGCAGAGTCTGCCGCGTGTCACATCTTCTATGTGTTTCATTATGAGTGTCAAAGTAGTCGCTAGTGGGGCCCAAGGTATTAAATCCTATTGCTAAAGAGAAGTAGATGGTGCCATGTGTTACGATGGTGGGTTTTTCAAGAGGGAAAACAAAGGAGACTTTGGAAAGAAGCGCAGTGATGCCGCTTGTCCAAATTTTGAAGCTGGCAGAAAGCTTACCACATGTCTAAGTATAGGCTAAGTCTTTTGGCAAGGAATAAAGGAAGTAGAAGGTGCTAGGTGTCATGACAATGCACATTTGGAGAAGGTTTTAGAGGAGACCCAGCCTGAGGAGCACTAAGGCTCCACATATCAATCTTTTAAGTCTTTTAGAAGCCCGCAGAGGATGCCATCTATCCCAACTGTACTGGCAATCATTGAGCCATATTTATAGCACCAGTCAACCAATAGGAATGCAAGGAGGTGGGAGAATCCAGAATATCAGAGATTCATAGTGATTGTTACAATAAACAGGGTCGAGGCTGAACTTTAGAATCTAGATGATCTCTTGTGCATGGGCCACCAATAGAATTACTTCAGTTTAGTTACATAGGCAGTTAGAGAATCTCAGCGGCCACTAGTCCCATGCCCCATTTTACATGCTATAAATAGGTGGTTTGTTGTAATATATAGATATCATATACAGAGAGAAAAGTAATATATATGCTGAGAGTTTTGCTATGAGACTAGAAGTGTGTCATTTGCCTTTGCAGTCATTTGTCAGAAAGAAAAGCATTGTTAATTTGTGCATGTTTTGTACCTTATGTACTCTGTTGAATCTATTAATGAAAGAAGCTTCTGCTCTGTGCCATTTTTTATGTCTTTCTAGGTCTTTCTTGCAAGTTTCTCTGAGTCTAGCCTCTGAATATAAATTTGTTTTATAATCTATTTATGTTGATCATGCATGCATCTCTTTAACATAACATAAATCATAAAGATTTAATCATTGTGCTTATTGTAGGATCAAAATATAAATCTAGTGCATCACCTTAGGAGTTATTTACATTGTATCTGTAATCTTGTTTTTTCTTCCCTTTCCAAAACCCCATTTAAAAGGAAGAGCCAGCTTCTCTAAAATCTGGAGGTAGCTTCAACAATCAATCCCACATCCTTGAAGTTTCCCATGTTGGTGATGGATTAAGCCTGAAAATTTATACACCAACAATATTCATGCATAGGTTGTGAAAAAAACCAGTCATTCCTTTTGAAGGATTCTATTCAAAACAACAAAATGGGTCATTTTAATTCTGGTGTATCACCTCTATAGGCTTATAGTTTGACTTTAGTGTCCTTTCTCACCTTTTTCCTCATCAAACAGTAATAGTTAGGCATAGTGTTAGGTGAATTATCAGGGCAAGTAGCCCTCTCTAGAGGTTCTTTTCTATCATAGGTGACCCACAACCTAGAAAAGATCCCATGTTTCACTAGGTAGTTGATTTTCTTCAATTCAACAAGGGTGCACACCTAAGTGAGAAATTTTTGGCAATGCTTGGTGGGGTTGTTTGAACTTAAAACACTCATAATACAATCACATCATTATTGGTATTTATATGTTTACTAGTTGTTTCTAATATTTTTTAAGCATTCTCTAACATATATGGCGACACTAGAACTTAGTTTTGAAGACAAACAACATATGAGAAGAGTGCAAACAAGGGGAAGTTCAACTCCTTTTGAATATTTGAAGTTATCTCCACTTGGGAGGAGAGGAAGGACAATACAAAGGAACCTTGTTGCTTCAACAAGGATTCATTATATCCCATCTTCTAGAAGAACTTATTCTCATAATGTAAGAAATTAGTCATCGTTGGTTCCTATGGCTCTACCTAGGAATTAAGTCTTTGTCTCTTTCAATCAGAGTAGCCCCTTGATCTTCGCATAGCATGATGATATCCCTATGGCTGCCCTCAAGTGTCTTCCATTCTTCAATGGGGAAGACCAAACAATTCTTATTGAACACATAAATGATGTGGCTACACTTTGTGTAGTCCATCACATCACTAAAGAGAATGTAGCAACAAGATTGTTGGCATCTTCACTGAAGAGCAAGGCTTTACATTGGTTTAGAGGTTTAGTTGTGAACTCAATCAACACATGGGATCAGCTAGGTGCTAATTTGTGTAGATAATTTGAAGACAAGTTAGATCATTTATCACTTGTAGAGGAACTAACCACCATCAAGAGGGCTCCTCATGAACACATGACATATTTCAACTTCTATTTTCAAAGAACATGGAACAAAATTCCTCAAACCATAAGGCCCTCTACTAAACATGCTTTTTTATATTTTATGAGAGCTCTTAATAGTGATATTTTGTCATGATACAATCCATGGGTGGGAGAAAACTCCCTAATGCTTATGACATCACTATAAGAGCATAAAATAGTCTCATACAAGTAGGCAAGATAGTACCTAGACCTGGAATGCCCATATTCCCTAATTTGTAGCCACCAATGCCCTTACAAGTGCCTCCTATAATTGTTGTCCCTACTATGCCAACATTGAGTTACTATGCCAACATTGAGTTATCAATCCCCCACTCAGGGAAAGGTTACCCCAACTCAATCCCATGAATTACAAGGGATAAAAAGCCTTCTCCAAACTTTTGGAAATGAGTTGGTGAATCTAAAGAAGCAACAACATCAAAACTATAGGCCATATCAAGCCCCTTTCCAAGATTCACACCAACCTAATTAGCCTAATAGACTGCCATATCAAGCAGAAAATCAAGGCCAAAGACAAGCTCTTAATAATAGACCTTTCCAACACTACAATCCCAATGTTGCAAGTCCTTCAAGAGAATTAGTTTTAGTTCAAAACAACTTGGCATAGGATTATAAGTGGTGTTTTCAATGCAATCAGCCAGACAACCAAGCTACATTCTCAAATAGGGTAATGAATCAGGCTCTAATGGTGAAAAATGCTCCAAGTTTACAACCAAACATGACTCATGAAGCACCAACATAGCAGCAAAGAGACCTTCAAAATGAGACAACACTCCTAAATTGGCAAGGTGATGAGTTATGTGGAGTGAATCAAACTTCTTCCTCTATTGCAGCCAATACTAGAGACAAAAAGAGAGCTATTGAGATGGAACAACCAGATGTTAGGGGAAATAATCAGGCTTCTACAAGCCACCAAGGTGTTGTTGTTCCACTTTCTACACCTCATATGCAGGTGTTACAAAGAGACAAAGTTGTGACAAGCATGAAACAACCAAGAGGTCAATTATAACCACTATAAGCACAAGGAGATGATGTTGTTCTAAAGGGACATCCAAAGGTGAGTTCTGTTCAATTTAGTATTATAGATCATATGAAGAAAAAAAATTGTAAGCATGTCAATGTGGGACTCATTTTCTATTCTAGGGTAAAACTTGATTATGTCCAATGAGTCTCTCAAGGACCAACCCAAAGTAGTGCTTACAAACACACTCCAAAATAATGTTGGACAACAAGCTAAAGAGTTCAAACCACCACCTTTCTATGTATCTTTGATCATTGGAGATCACTTCGTCCATAAATGCATGATAGATTCAGGTGCAAGCAGTTCTGTTATGCCAAAACAAATAGTAGATAAACCAGGCCTTACCTATGAACCTCTTTTAAAAGGCATAGTACAGCTAGATGTGACAACCATCCAAACATTGGGGGTTATCAAAGGGTTGAGCTTAACTCTACACACCTTCCCAAACATATCCATTCCTCAAGATATATATGTGATAGACCTACCCCTCTTTTTGCCTTATGCTTGTCTAGTGATTTCACTACAAAATTAGGTGGCTATCTATCTTCCAATTGGTCACACATTTTGTTTAGGACAACGTATGGTACCAAAGTAACCATCAATATCATCTTCATAACATTTTGCATTACCATCCTCATCAAGAAACCCCTCATCTTTTCTCATTGAATGAGCGATTGCATAATTTGATAGATCATGAGGGAGATAGCAAGCATTAAATGTACCAATCTTGGAATTAAATGTACCACATTAGAGGATTAGGTACATTGATTTATTTCATCTAAGGTTTGGTGGCACCTTCCTCATAGTCATAATGAACCTATTGTTGAAATCCACCACCGTTTCATTTACTCTCTTTTTTATGGTTGTAATCTCATGTATGTAAAATTTAGGATCTATTTTGTCCCCATACTAAAGTCTAAAAACTCTCATTAACTCCTAGGAATTAAAATTGTGGTCTAAGAGACTTTTGTACCATTCTTTATCACTCTCTTCTAAGGAATGTACAAATGGTTTCATCATCACATCCTAATGATCTATCTCATAATCAATAATAACATTGATGAAATGCCTCAAATGTTCTTCTCTAGTAACTGCATTGTTACTTTGAAATCTTAGTATCTTCCCCCTTATTTCATTTGGAATTGCAATAGGGAAGTCTAGGATACCAAATAAATTCAACTATTTATACCTCTTGACTCCCAAAGGCTGCCTCACTAGAGGGAACCTCTGCTCCTATCTTCAAAATGTTGGTCTAGGACCTTGCACATTACCAAACTACTAGTTGAACTATTGCTATAGTGGAATCTAATTATGGACATGATGCACATGGTTTTGATTCCTATTTTACTAATTTGGAGTAGGTTGATCATAATGTTGATTTATGTTTTATTATTAGGCTTCTTGAGCCTAGGTTTTTGCTTTCTAAGCAAGTTGATCTTGTTTTAATTCAATTTCTGCTTGCAGTTCTTGTCTCCTTTGTCTAATATGATCTATCAACTTTAACTCCTCATTAATATTTTTTTATTTTTCTTCAACATCTAAACATGCTAGTTAATTAGTGTAGACACATGAAAATGACCATGCGCTCACCCTCATTTTTGACACTCCTAACATCACTACACATCATGTCTTCTAAATTAATTAAATAATTTTAATTATTTAATTAATTTATCCTTAATTAATCTTTTCCTTCATTTATCCACTTTTCTTCTAATAAAATAAATAAATTATATTTTTTATTCACTCAGTTTCTTCCATTATCCCAATTAATTAAATAAATTAAAGATTTATTTAATTAATTCCACATTTGTCTCTATTATCAAATGGCTAGAAGCATCTAGAAATTCTTATTATGTTGAAGCCACGTGACTTTATTCCTCTCGTTCAACTCTCATGAGACACTTGTCACATGACTACAACTCCAACTATCACTTAATCTTAGCCCTCCACGTTACACTATTCATCTTTTAATCTTAGCCATCCATTCATCATTAAACTCTCTATAAATGGAGCCTCTCCCATCACATCAATGAACAATATCTTTCATATGCAAGTATATTCTATCGCTTTTATTATTGCCTCCATTATAGTATTTACATGTCTAGATTATGTTGGTTTGTTTAGGCAATCCACAATACGTCATTTATCATAAAAAACAAAGCTAGTAGAAGTAGGGTGCATTCTACTCCATTCTATCTAAGTGTGAGAGTTTGATTTGAGGTGAAGGTTTTAGTTTATTTGCATTATCTTCCATTGTCCTTGGGTCAAATTTTTGCATACATTTCTAGCATGCCCGGTGGGACCCACGTCCCTTTAATCATCTTTTGTTTGGAAGAAATTATGCCATTTTTGTGTTGTAGGTACAAAAATGTGCCTTCAATTGCAAATACACATTTGTGGTTCCTGTTGATGCACCTATAGCATTAGGAAACATGCCTACATTCAATGTTGACGCACTTGTGTTTTTATTTAAGCCTAACTTTGGTCTTGCTTCATTTTGGTCATGATTTTGGAGTTTTTTAATAGGATCTAGTTCCTGTAGGTTGCTAACCCTCAAATCTCCATTGTCAATCACCTGATATCTATTTTGCAAGGTTTAAATTGGTCTTTCTTTGCAGGTTTTAGCTACTTTTGTTAGAAATGAAGATGTAAAACACACAATGGAAATCTAATTCAAACCTTATTAACATTCTCTAAATACTATTATAACTTAGAATCACACCCTGCTTGGAGATTTCCAAGCATTCGAATGACACAATGGAACTGATCTCAAGGTGTGTGACCTTGCAATATTGAGATCAGACCTCTAGAGAAGGCTAGTTCCTCTTTCTAAGCTTAAGGCTTGGAGAAATTAACTAACTCAAATGCTAAACTTGCTAAGGAAAATGGATAGAAGGGGTATAGAAAAGAAAAGGTGATGCACTAGAGTTACAAGATGTATTAGTTGAACTAAATCATCACAACGATGATCTCAACCCTAAAAGGAACTCACATAGTATTGCAACCTTGACGAAGGCTTCGCATAGAAGACTATAATCTATGAAGGAGTAATTCTACTCACAAAATAGATCACAACTTCAAATGAAACACAGATACAAAGTGCAAGAGGTGAAATATTAGAGATATATTGATCATGAAGGTCAAATGACCATTACAAAGAGTAAATAACGTTTCACAGAGCAATAGACACAAAATAATCACATAAATTCATGGTTGAACAATGAACTAGAGACATCAAAGGCTAAAAAATGAGCACAATACATCAAATCTTGTTGTTCTGTAAGTGCATGAAAAGGTTTGAAAGTAACAAAGAAATTTGCTTAGAAAACAACTAACAACAACCTTTTTTACATCTTCAAACATGCATATATAGCATTTCATCTTCACCATACCAGTAATGGCATGAAAAAGGAGAGTTCAATAAGAATGAACCATCATCCATGCTCCAATAAACTCATTTTGACATCCTTGGAGCACACCCACATGGATCTACCCAGGAAATTTGCTAAAATAGGAGGTCCACCCATGTCGTGAGTACATGAAATTCAATGTAGATGAGGAACAATGGCATGAGAAGGTGGGAAATCCATTTCCACAAGAAACTGGGCTCTGAAGATGCATTAATGGTGACGAAGAGGGTCATTGAGCCATCAAATCACATCTTACACAATGAAAAATTGAAGCTATTAGAGTTTTAGAGTTCAGGGCTCTGGATTTCTGACTTATCGCTTGCAGAAGGAAGAAGGTGGAAGGAGAAACCTTTGAGCTCTGACATTTATACTTAGTATACTTCTACTTCTGTGGAGATCAGGCCTTGGTCCCTTGGCATTCGGTCTTCCTTGGTGATATCACTACCATGTGTTAGCTTCTTGTTGTCCCACTAGCCTACCATGTGATGGCGAGAAGCCTTAGAAAATTTTACACTCGTTGGGGTCAAATTTTGGGCTCTCTACCTTATGCCTTCCAAAAGGGAAGAGGGAAGGGGAAAAGTTTGAGCCTCGAAACACTTAGCCACTTTGCAAGGGGAAGAGGTTAGAGTTTAGTCCTCAGGCCTTCTAGCCTTCTCCTTCCAAAGAAAGGAAGGGAGAAGAAGGAAGGTCTAAACTCTGACCTCCAAAAAAACATTGAATACTTGGGAGATTTTGAAGGCAAAGGAGAAGAATTTAGAGATGAAAAGGATGGAACGTTGAAGATCAGAACATCAAACTCTAAAACTTTGACAACAATGAAAACACAAGGTAAACTCAGGATTTTTGGGACTTAGTCAATTTGGGTGGTTTTGCCTTGCATTCCAAAGGGTGAAAACAATAGGATTGAATGGATCCTAGACTATTTGACCAAGGGGACAAAAATAGGATAACAAATACATTGTAGAATCAATGACGATTGCAATAGAAATAAAACCACTACACAAAAATAACATGCATTAAGAACTGAACACATAACACAGTATGTAACATGGAGAAAACCCTTTTAGGTAAAAAACTCCACCAAGAAAAGAGACTCCAAGTTGTATTATCTTCAAATATGAGATTACAATACATACACTTCCTCTTCTTTTTCAGTCTTTAATCTAACAGTGCATGTTACTCTCAACTCTGCTAAAAATGTAGTCCAAATATCCTTATAAAAGGGGGTTACCTTCTAGGGCAAGAAAATTAACATAATATTGATTGTTGCATCTTTGACCTAATGAAGAACAGTCTAGATTTACAATGATAAAATTTGGCTCCAGGGGTGCTGTCCCTAAGCCCCCACTGGGGCACACGGCCCTTAGACCCCCTACCAAGGGGATGATCCCCCAGACCCCTTACAGGGGGGAAACCCCCTTCAACCCCCTGTCATAGATGAATTAGCGTCAGGGACTAGATATAAACATGCGACTGAAACAAGATTGTTGCTAGTGAAACCTTTCATCCCTTATGGATGATTTACAAACAATATTAGGAGTAATTAATTACATAGGATTTACAAGGTTGATGGCACCTTAATCCTAACAACTTTATCCAAATACGTTCTTTTGGTTTGTTTGATATTCTACAGCTTCTACTTTATCAGATCTAACATTCAGGACCTCTAGATCCTTATTTGCCAATTACTTTTTATTTTTTCTAGATCGAACATTCTATTTTCATAGGATTTATTTGACGTAGAACTATCTATAAATGTGTACCTTTGGTTTGTAACTATGCGCTTGTAGATCTTATCAATGCACCTTTGGCTTCTAACGATACACCTTCAATCTATGTCTACACACCTTTGGCCTGTGTTTGCATGCCTATGGCTTCTATCTACATGCCTATGGTCTCTGTCAACGCGCCTATAGTCCTTGTCAGCATGCCTATGAAGAAAAGGTAAAAATAGGTATATCTATGTAGTTTTCTAATTTTGTTTATCTCTGTTTATGTGCTTTTGGCTGATTTTCTATTTTGGCTAACAATTTGATTTCTCTTGAGGACTAATTCATTTGCGCAACTTGTCTTCTACTTGTCAAAGATCATATTTCAAACTACTAATAAGTTTTGTTGCAGCCTTGTTTGTCAAAGATCTTGTTTTTCCACTAATTTAGGCACTAAAGTAGATTAGTTGGTAAATGAACTTGTGTTTGTCATGTCTTTGAAGTTGTGTGTTGGTGTATTCTCTCTCCTTGCACTTTGTGTGACCTTGGAGATCAAAAGCCACACATTTCTTCTCTTTGTATCCCAAGATTTGCTTGTTGTGTGTATGCTTTCTCCTTGCAATTTATGCAATCTTGGAGATCAAAAACACCAAGTAAAATCTTTCCCTTAGGAGGCCTTCTTGGAGACACACCACTCCAAGGGATGACCTCAATCATGTGTTCCGGCATGGTATATAAACATTATGAGAATCGAAAGACTTGCTTCAAAGGAAGGACCCGAGTCTCTCCCCTTGTAAAGACCCCAAGACCCTTGGTTTGCCAAGACTTATGTTGGTTGGCACTTGGTTGGACAGGGACACCCCCATTCATAGATTTGTCCCCCATACCTTGCATATATTGGGAAACCCCTTAGAAGCTTGTAAAGCCTAGATAAGACCTTTTGACTCTCATATCTCTGGTGCATCGCTACTGTTGGGAGAGAAGAGCTCATACTATTACCTCTGTTGTTTTGAGGTGAGATATACTTTGGGCAAGACTTTTGTCTCCAAGATAAGGGGTGTAAGGTGGTCCATGACCTTGCATTCCCTATCCATCCAAGCAATGGTAGATAGTATCAAGGGGATGGAAATCACCATTATCTAATAGTGGAGATTGAAGTCTCACTTGAACTATGAATCCATAGGATATGACACTTATACTTGAATAATCTTAGGTTTGTTAATGCGTTTGTCATTTTTTCATTTTTGCAAAACTAGTATGAGTCATTATTAGCCATGAAGCAGTTGCATCATTTCCCTTGATAAGTCACCAATCAGCCAATGTGTTTTTGTGTCTATATTTCTTGCCAAAACTTCACAAACTACCCACAAAGCAGTGAATCAAAATAACTACATGTTTATGATTGTGTAAGTGCGCCTTTCGTCATTGTCAATGTGCCTATGGTTACTGTTGATGCACCTTTGGTTCATGACTGAGTGCCCATGTTGGAAGTCAAACCATCATTCAAAAAGCTAAAATTTTAGTTTCTAGATCAAATTGTAGGGTAAACCAGTATCCTACAATAAACTTTTTTTTCCAATCTACCTGGTTTATTCAAAACATTTCCTCATCCCATAAGGCTTTATGCTTTCATAGTGATGCATTCATCTCATTAGCCTTGGTTTTGGACTTGTCAGTACCTTGATCATCTTGGGTTTTCTTTCTTAGATATAAGGGCCTAAACTTTGTCAAGCTTTGTCACCCATCCATCAACATATATATATTCATCCATTTCTTGTTTAGAGTCCATTGGTCCATTCATTCATTATTTCCTTAATACAATATTTCCCACTTTCTACATCATCTATCCACATACAACCATCATCATTTAAATCATATTGTCAACCAAGATATTTATTAATCAACCAATCAATCAAATTCCACAATCAAAATCTAACAATCAAAGTTATCAATCAAAATCCAAAGTTGGCTTTGATCTAGCCTAGATCTTTTTATCCTTTTATGTTGAAAAAGGATTTTAACTTAAGAACTTACACTACTCTTAAGTTGGTAAGTCTTACCCTATCTATTTCCTGGTCTCTTGTCTACCCCAAGTAGAATATTTTGTCATCTTTCTTCATTTTTGCTTAGGCATTTGTCAACCCTAAGAAGTAAGGAGAATCCCATCCAACATCCATAACAAAATATCTAGGTGTATCTTAAGCTATTTTGGTACCATCATCTTATCTTTAGTGTTGATTATATCATCTTGGTTATCACCTTAGTCATATCATATCATATCCATATCATCATTTTATCCTTCATGTCATCCTTTTACCATTTTGGATGGTCATCATCATCATATCATATCAACAACATCACATCAATATCTTAGTTGTCATCTCATATCATATCAATATCTAAGTCATCATCATTTTATCCATTTTATCATCATCGTGTCCTACACCTTTTTATCATACCATCATACCCTTGCTACATATTGTCGTACAAACTCTTGACAAACTAAGGTCCTATTCATAAATATTATTTTAAAGTCATCTCATTCATGCCCACTACAAGGTCACAAAAAAAGAGAACCATGGAATCACATTAAGAATCTTTACAAGAGTCTCATTAAGTCCAACAAGCTCATCATAAAGTCCATCAAGAATCCCAATAAGTTCTTCCTTCACAACTACATCAAGACTCTTCACAACAATCTCATCAAGAGTCCACTTCTCATGGAAAAATGGCTAATATCCCATTTCATATTACTCTTGGATTTCATCTTAAGTATGGGATGCCTATAGATGCATTTGAACCTGATCCTTATAAGGGCATTCTTGAACCATCATCGGATCCTCTATATACCCATGACTTTAAAAATCCTATGCAAGAACCCAAAAGTCAAACTAATTTCGATCATGAGTCTAAAGATTATGTTGAGGGACAACAAGAATTTATGGAAGAGTTTGCAAATCAATAAATGGTATGCAAGGTCATTAATCCAAACACGTTGATTATATTAACATCAAGATGATCTTCTCAACCACATGTTGATGAAACCTTAAATGAAAAGTCAAATATTAACATCAACACATCTACCATTCCTTCTATAGGTGTTTCACGACCTATTTCTAGCATGTCCATGTCTATTCCTCAAAATACTACCCATGTCACCTCTTCATCATGTGCGCAACAGTGATTTTTTTAGTGGCTAATATTCACCAACTGGCTAATAGTTGAAATTTGGGATTCAAAATTTGGCTAATAGTTCAAGCTATAAGGCAACCTAAATCGCCACATTTTTACAAAATTTCTTTTTAGTCCTAGTTAAATCGCCAGAACATTTATTTTATTAAAATTTTAAACTCAAAAATTTGCCATGATATTCAATACCTGATTAGATCAGATTCACCTAAATCTTATAAGTTATAGTAGAAAATGAAATTAATTTGCCAATAATATTATATAATTATTGGTTACTTTAAGGCCATATCACCAATTTTTAATCATTGCCATTGATTTTATTTATAATCTAATGACTAGGGTTGTAGTCCATGGGTTAAATTACCCACAGAGCTCTAGTACCCATCGAGCCAAAAATTGTATTTGGGCCATTGATCTCAATTTATAATCTAATAGTTGGGGTTAAATTTTGTGAGCCAAAATGTACTTGCAAAGCTCCAATGCCCATGGGGCCCAAAATTACATTTGGGTCATTTGCATTTGAGATTAATGGCCCAAAATGAAAATGACCCAAATGTAATTTTGGGCCCCATGGGCATTGGAGCTCCACGGGTGCATTTTGGCCTACAAAATATAACCCAAACCATTAGATTATAAATAAAATCAATGGTGGTGAAAAAGAATTGAGGGTTGGTTCAAAATATTCAACATTTGATTTAAAATATTAAGGAATTAAGGAAATATAGACATGGGCACTACACCTTAAACTAGTCAATCACTGCCACCCTCAGGCCCTTACTTTTCTATAGGAATTTAACTTTTAAAAAAGGAAGGATTCACCATGGCAATTAATGCATTTGCTTATTTTCCATCAAGATTTGCCATGATTTTCTACAAATTTGTAGTGATGTAAAAAATTTGCCAATAAAATTAATATTTTTTCTAGAAAAAGGAAAATATTCACCAATAAAAATTAATATTTTATCCCAAAAGAATGAAAGATTTGCTAGGATTGTATATCTTTTTTCAGGAGGGGTTTTGTAAAGTTATCCCAAAATAGGGCAAACATTCCTTCATCATCTATTCCTAAGGCCTCATGTCCCCTTCACACATCCACTTCTCCAAGCACATCATCCATACCTATGTCCAATCCAAGCATCAATGTTATTATTCCACCTACAAGAGGCATAGTTATCCATCCACTTACTGCTCAAATGTCAAATCCTTTCTATACATATTCAACTACACCACAAGTCCATACACAAGCTAATGCTTTGATGCATCAAGGACCACATGTCCAAACTCAAGTCTTGTCATCCCATGCTCAAAATCTAAATATCATCGATTCCCAACAAATCATGCAACAAAACCAACAATTCCAACAACTTCTAGCTCAACAACAAGCCATTTTCCAACAAATTATAACCAGCCAACAAACACAACCACAACCACAAACTCCCCAACGTCACCAACAATCTTTGACCAACACATCTTCCACAACACCCAATGACATGTTAAACATGCAAACACTTAGAGACAAATGTTTGATGACATGAAAAAAGCTAATAAAAAAAAGTACACTTTTGAAGAAGTTTGTCCATATTCGTATGACAAATCTATAGTTATGACTCCCTTTCCTCCACATTTTGAAGTACCAAAGTTTGATAAGTATAAAGGAAAGGGTGACCTTAGAGACCATCTAAGGGAATTCTATTTAGCTTGCATAGACATAGATCATGATGAATATTATTTGATTAGACTTTTTCCACATAGTTTGGGAGGACCAACCACTGAATGGTTCACTCATTTTACTCATGGCATTAAGAATTTCAAAGCGGTTGTGGATAAATTCATAAATCACTTTTCATTCAATATTGAACATGAGATGTCTATGGTTGACCTTTATAACACTAAACAAAAGAATGGAGAATCAATTATCACTTTCATACAATGTTAGAGAAATCTTGCTAGTAAGATCCCTCATACAATTCCTGAGAAACAACTTGTCAATATCTTAATGAAAAATTTAAATCAAGAGATGGCCTTCCACTTGCAAATACAATGCATTGACAACTTTGAGGAAATTTTGGAGAAAGGCATAACAATAGAGAAAGCTCTCGTAGCAAAAGGACTTGTTAAAATCTTCAAAGCCAACAAAGACTCTAGTAACAACCAAACCAATGATAAGTCTCGATTTTGGTCCAAAAATAAGAACATTGTCAATAATGGTGTAACTGATTCTAGATTGGTGCAAAATGTACAAAATCCTCCATTAACACTCAAAATACCTTCACCACAAAAGATAACAAATAATCCTCCCCCAAACAAACCTTATCCCAAGTTAAGACCTAGATGAAAATACTTAGATTTGGGAGAACCCATAGAGGTTGTTTTTAGAAAGATCTTGAACCATGGTATCATTACACTACTCAAAGTTAGACCACATGATCCAAATTTTGTCAAACCTTATTGGATTAATGATAATGAATTTATGAATATCATAGAATGATGGGACACAAAACTAGTGTTTGCATGAGACTTAAGAACCATATCTAAGATCATATAGATCAAGGGGAAGTGATTATAGATGAACATCTTCCAAAATCATCTAATGAGAAACTACGATCTTGCCAAGATCCACTTCCATCCCATGGTCAAAGTAATCCTTCTTCCAAAAACAATAATTATGCTAATTCACTCAATTCCTCATCTTTCTATGACTCTATTGTGAGTCGTATTGAAGCTTGTTCCTCACAAGTAGCTACCATCACCATAAGACTTTGTCATCCTGATTGTGTCATTACCACCTATTGTAGTCTTATCACTATTCTAGGAGCCCCATCCTCATCCATGCCATCTTCATCCATAGCAACTTCTAAGTATAATATCCTTGATCATCTAAAAAATACCTCTACACCAATCTTGATCTTGGAGCTTTTACAAATTTCTCCTATGCATAAGGAAATATTGGACAAATCCCTGCTTGAGTCTTATGTCCCCAATGACATTAATATAAAAAAAATTCAAGCAATGGTTGGACATCTTCCATCCACTTACCATTTGGTCTTCACTAAAAAAGACATGCTCAACAATGATTTATCCCACAATGAACCCCTTTCACCTAGAAGTTCTAATCCATAGACATAGAGTCAAAAGGGTCCTAATAGATGATGGATTAGAGATAAACTTGTACACTCTAAGGTTGGTCAAACAATTGGGATACTCCACTATGGTTATTAAAAAAAAACATTCTCTCACTATCAAGTCCTATGATGAAGTTAAAAGAAAGTCTGAATGTACTATTGAGTTGCCCGTTGAATTAGGTCCAACCCTAATAGAAAGCACTTGCCAAGTCCTAGACCTTTATCTCCCATATAATATCCTCCTAGGATGCCCATGGATTCATTTTAGGAGGATTGTTCCTTCTATCTATCATCGATGCATCAAATTTCCATATAATGACCAAGAAGTTACTATTTATGCCGACCCAAATCCTTTTGAATATTGTCATTTATTAGAAGGACCATATCGTAAAGCTCACTATTGCCCAATCAATGATATTTCCCAACCATCTACCTCATATGTTGACCCATCCACCTTAGCCTCTTCATCCAAGTCATCTACCATTCATCCCAATATCAAGGCTACAATTAAATACAAAGGGTGAGGAGAGTATATTCTGCAAGGGGCCTTTTATGTGGGACAACTCCCACTCTCTCCTAAGAACTTTGGACGTCCCCCTCCTAAAGGAAAGAATTCAAATATCACTATCAATTGTGATTCTACTCTGTTTCAGTGATGGGGTGTACTAGACAAGGAGGTTATTTATGAAAATATTTCTAAAATTCTCTATCAAGAAACTGATGAACAACGCAATCTCCCTCTTCATAAATATCCTAAAGGTTTTCACATTGCACAAAATATGGGTTACCAAGGCAAAGGAGGACTTGGCTTACAAGGAGAAGGAACTATTGAACCCATCAAACCTACTCATAGACCTAAACACTTGGGACTAGGGTTTATAACACAAGAGACATCATCTCTAGAGCTTGAATCTACCTTTAAAGATAAGGCTACTGAAGCATTTCCTATTGTTGAGAGTACTAATGAGGATACCTATAATGACTCCCTTGAGTGTATCATTGAGTTATATGATTCATCCATTTTTACCCTCACCCTATCCATGTCTTCACTACCATCATGTAACATCCACCTCATATATCTTGAACTCATTGATTGGGACCAACAAGGGCCTCCTATTCTAGATGTCTTTCAAAATGATGAGGCTATTGTTGAATTCTTGGGATTAAAATCTTGAATACCACTTGGAGATCACAAGGTTGGATACACTGTAGAACTCAACACCAAGGCCTACTTTGGAGAGATAGTCAAATTCCTTAGTCACAAAAGTGAAAATATAAAATCATGTGCCCTAGTGAAAACCACTTTGTGGCACTTTCAGATAATAAAAAGGTGAAAATAAAGGACATATCCAATGGTGAAAACCTCCTTGAGGCACCTGTGGATGAGGAATTTAGCCTCCCTGAAGATAAGAAATATCAAGAGAGATCTCCTATTCTTATTGAGGAAACATAAGGAATGAATTTGGGAATAGTGAAAGAACCAAAGACTACATTTTTAGCTAAATCTTTGTCAAGATCTGAATTACACAGTTTTATCACTTTGTTCAAAAAGAAATCACAAAATTTTGCATGGTCATATGTAGATATGTCAGGGTTAGATCCTTCTTTGATAGTACATCATTTGACAGTATATCCTAAAGTAAAACTAGTCACAACAATTGAGAAAGATGCATCCAAAAATTGCTCTCTTGGTCAAGGTAGAATTGGAAAAGTTATTTTTTGTCAGGTTTATTAAACCTCTAGATTATCCAAAATGGGTGTCCAATATTGTTCTGGTTTCTAAGGTTACTGGGGGCATCTAGGTTTGTATATACTTTTAATATTTAAACAAAGCTTGTCCTAAAGATGATTTTCCACTACCAAACATTAACATTATAGTCGACCTTACAGTAGGACTAAGATGTTGTCTTTGATGGACAATTTTTTTGGGTACAATAAAATCAAAATTGTTGAAGAAGACCAACATAAGGCTACATTTATATGTGTCTGGGGTGTTTATTGATAGAAAGTAATGCCTTTTGGTCTTAAAAATGTGGGAGCCACATATCAAAGAGAAATGACTATGATCTTTCATGATATCCTTCATAAAACAATGGAAGATTATGTAGATGACATCCTAGGTAAATCACAAATAAGAGAAGATCATTTGTGCATACTTGAAAAATCTTTGACCGCTTGGAAGAATATAAGGTTTGCCTAAATCTAAAGAATAGTGTCTTTGGTGTCACATCTGGTAAACTCTTAGGATACATTGTCTCTCAAAGAGAGATTGAAGTTGATCCTGCTAAGGTCAAGGCTATAGTTGAAATGACACCTCCACAAAATTTGAAACAATTGCATAGTCTTCAAGGAAAGCTTCAGTTTATCAGGAGATTCATAGCACAACTTGTAGATTAATGTCAACCCTTTGCACATCTCTTGAGAAAAATGTAGACTTCTAATGGGATGAGAAATGCCAGCAGGCATTTGATAAATTGAAGAAATATCTAGCAACACCACCAGTCTTGGTTCCTCCCATATAGGACAAACCACTCCTTTTGTACATATTAGCTATATCTACAACACTAGGAGCTTTGTTAGAACAAGTTGATGACAATGGGAAAGAAAGAGCTATATACTAAATTAGTCATACTCTGGTAGGTTATGATCTAAATTATACACCTATTGAGAAAGCATGTCTTGCCATTTTCTTTACTTCACAAAAACTTCACCACTATATGTTAAGCCATCAAACTAAGCTCATCTCCAAAGTTGACCCATTCAAGTATCTTCTTTCAAAAGATACATTGATAGGACGTATGGCAAAATGGATCATGATTTTGAGTGAATTTGACATCAAATATGTTGATAGAAAAGCCATAAAAGGACAAGTCATTTCTGACCAATTGATAGATGCACCCATTAAAGTTGGTCACCCACATGTTGTTGACTCCCCTACAAATTGGAAATTATACTTTGATGGATCTTTTACATATCATGGTTTAGGAGCAGGGATCCTTTTTGTCACACCACAAGAAGACATTATAACAAAAGCTTATAGAATATTGTTTCCTTGTACAATAATATTGCAAAATATGAAGCAATCATCAAAGGACTAAGAATGGATATTCAATGGAATATTAAAACACTTGAAGTCTATGGAGATTCATAGCTTGTTATCCACCAAGTCAATGATGAAAATCAAATAAAAGATGACAAGCTACTCCCTTACAAGAAATTGGTCGACACATTCAAGCAATGTTTCTCATGGATTCGATTTGAGAAAATTCCCAAAATCTAAAATAGAGCTATAGATGCCATGGCAACTATGGGTTCATTAATTTATGTTCCCTCTAATAGCCCATATTTAGAGTTTCTGGTTGAGCAATTGTATATTCCTGCATTTTATGTACTTGAGATAGAACTTGTATGTGAAATTGTTGGTCCCATACACCTTGGTACAATGAGATCTATACCTATCTCCATGATCATATCCTACCACCTAACCTTTCACATGCCCAACACCCAACTCTTAGCTTCCATTCATCTCATTATACCATTCTCAGCAATACACTCTATCGGAGGACATTTTACGGGATTCTCCTTAGATGTCTTAACTCGAAAGATGCCCAAGTCACCTTATGTGAGGTACATGAGGGTATATGCGGTGCACACTCTAGTGGTCCAAACTTAGTCAAAAAGTTGTTAAATATTGGGTACTATTGGTTGACTATGGAGTAGGATGTGCATGACTTTGTTAAAAAGTGTCTTCCTTGTCAACAACATAGTGATTTGATTCATGCACTAGCACAAGAACTACAAAAAATCACTACACCATGGACCTTTTCACAATGGGGGCTCAACCTCATTGGTAAAATTCACTATCCTTCATCCAGTGGTCATTCATATATTATCACTACCACTGAGTATTTCACAAAATGGGTCAAAGCTATCCCCCTTACCTATATAATTGGTAAGCAAATCACTAAGTTCAGCCTCCATTATATCATTTGTAAATATGGTATCCCTCAAGATATCATTACTAACAATGGTAAGCCCTTTAGAAATCAATAAGTTCATCACCTATGCCGTCAATTCCATATCCAACACCACTTTTCCACTCCATACTATCAATAAAGTAATGGTCAAGCTAAATCTTCAAACAAAACTATCCTCAAGATATTGAAGAAAATAGTCAATGAAGCTGGCCAAGACTGGCATTTACAACTCAATCCTATTGTATGGGCATATCACACTAGTATTCGCACACCTACTGGGGCTACCCCTTATTCCCCTGTTTTTGGGTCTGAAGCCATCATACCAATCAAGGTCGAGCTCCCTTCCTTAAGGGTATCTTTACAACATCTCATTGATGAAGAAGACTATAGAGTTTCTTGCTTGCAAGAATTTAAAACTTTGAATGAAAGGCATCTCAAAGCTCTTGATCATCTTACAACCTATCAAAATTACCTTCATCATAGCTACAATAAGAGACTCAAAGAGCATACATTTAAAGTTGGAGATCTTGTGCTTGAAGGAAATCAAAAGAATCTTCAAGATTGTGATAGGAAAGGAAAATTTGAGCCTAATTGGTTAGGCCCCTTCATCATTACTAGTCATTATGGGTTTGGGGCATATTAACTATCTACACTTGAAGATCATTCTTTAAAGAAACCTATTAACATCATTCACCTCAACAGGTTCTATGCCTAACCCATGGAGTGTCCCAATTAATTAAAAAATCAAAATAGTAAAGAGAAATAATCTGTCCTATGGTGAAAAAGACTTCGGTGGCACCTTGGATAAGTACCATGGTGAAAACCTATTTATAGGCACCATGTGTAGTAGTCTTGTATCTACCATCTATTACTTATCTATTTTGACTTTCACTTTCCCTCATCTAGGTTTCATCCACCTTCCATCTACCATTTCATCATCCTATCATGGCTGGAAATATTCACGTAGTGTCATTTCTTATTATCCCATACTAAGTCGATTCCAATAAGCCTAATCACCTCCACCATACCTATACATGTATCATACTGAAACCTTATCGTTTGGGGGAAAATTATTGATACCTAGGTAGGGTGTAGATTACTCTCCCAAGTTTCTTTTAGACATTTTGGAAGGTTAGTCTATGGTACAAGTCTCATGCACTATTTCACCTACATATTTCAAACAATACAAAAAAATTAAAACATTCCAAAAATACAACAAAAAAAAATACAAAAAGATCAAAACATTCAAAAAATACCAAAAAAAAATTAAAACATTTCAAAAATACAAAAAAATCAAATATTCCAAAAAATACAAGAAATAAATCTTCCTCCATCCATACTACATTCCATTCGTATTTCACCCATCCCACAATAAAACACTTCACATTCAAGCTAGGCAACCAACACTCCTAAAACACATTGTACCATAATCAAAATCACAAGCATTGCACCAAAGGTTGAAATAATATCCAGTCTCTTTATCCATTGCCATATCATTCACTATCAAACAAATCATCATCCAACCCCATCTAGGGATATATCATTCCCACCATCAGGCATTTATCCAAAAATCACTATAATTCTTTGGCAAGAAATACAATTGGTTGTGTGACTTATGTCGTCATTTGATCTTTTGTTTTTGGTTTTTATCTATCTCCTTCCTATGCTCTAATCACGACCACCTAGATTCTTTCATATCTTGGTGTGTTACGATTTGCAAGGGTTGGGGCATAGCGTTTGGCATGTTTGTTAGATGTCCTTATCACTATAGCTAATATTAATATCTTATGTATGATGGGATCACTTTTTTGCATATCATTATCCTTTGCATCTAAGGTCATATTATACCTTTTGTGCATTAGGATTTCATGCTCTAAAGCTTATCCCTCATGCATCTAGACAAGGTTGTATTCATCTATGTGTAAGGATACTCCTTTGTTTGCAGTATAAAGTCCATGCAAAGGATACTTAACTCATCTTGGTTGTTATACCTTGATGCATATTATCCTATTGCTATATCAAATTAGGACTGCTTTACATTTTTTTACCAACATAATCATACCACATCTATCTTTCATAATCATATCTCATTCATCATTCTCCCATATCAATTTCTTCCTAAAATATTTCATCCTAACCTTTGTCACTTTCTATCCATGCTAATTCCATTCATTTTGTTATGGCCATTAATATCATCCTTTCTTTATTATCATTATTCATTATCATTTCCTTTATCATAACCATTATCATTTTCATTGTCCATTATCATTTTTGTTATCATTATCATTATGATTATCATCATTACCATTTCCATTATCATTCATATTATCATTATCATTATACTTTTCACTATCATTTTCATTATCCATTATCATTTTTTATCATTATCATTTCCATTATTCAAATTATCATTATCATTTTTATTACCATTAGTATTATCATTAGCATTATCATTGCCACTTCCATTATCATTATCATTATCATTATCATCATCATTATCATCATCACTTTCATTATCATTATCATTATCATTAATATTATTGTTTCACCATTTTACCATTATGCCATCACATATATCATAAGTAATTTGCATCACAAACTTTATCATAATATTATTACATCATATCTACACTACATCATCATCAATAAATAATACATCAACCATATATCATCTATGTAAATCATACCTACATAGATCATCATAAATAATATGCCATCATCTATTATAATCCATTTACATCATATATCCATATATTACCATTAGTCATAACATCTCATGAAAAAAGAAAATAATAAATCCATCAAAACTACATCACATCACATCAACATATACTACCATATCATCATGATACCATTAATAAAACACCATAACACAATCATAAACACCATCGAAATATTGACATCATTTATATATAGTACAAAATGGCCATAATCCAATGCTTGTATATCCAATATACATATCAGACCACAGACATAAAAAAATACAACACATCATAATCATCAGATCATCTCATGATGAAATCCCACCCTTTGAGAGTGTCGAGGGTGAAAGTTGTGGTCCTGACCCTGAAGGAGGAGGTGGGTGTGGTCCCTGTGTCACTGCAACTTGCCTTGATGGCCCTAGTGGTGGTAGAGTATGTGCTGCCTTAACTCTAGGTGGAGGTGGTCCCATCATTGATGACCCTAATCTGGTAGACCTAATAGTCCTTGATCTGCTCCATGTACTGAAACTCAACACTCTCTAGTCTTCTCTAGAACCACACTGTGATACAAAGTATGATAGTATTGTACCCTCTATCCTACCACTACTAGCTCTCCCTAGACTCTCATCATGTTCATCCACATCTAACCCATCCTACCACCTACAATGATTCCATGTGTTATATCATGCTCCTGCTAGAGACGTGAAGAAGTAGCTAAGGATGTGTCTCTCTGCACTCTGAGCACATCATGCTTTGCCATCTCCTATTGTAGTACCTTTTCACAATCACCATCCCTAACAGGTGCATGTACTTGTGCCTGCAACACCCATATCTACCCTTCTAAAGTCTAGATCTGGAGGAGGGCACTATCTCTCTCTGCTATGACTACAGTCAGAACACCTTATAGTCGCTCCACCTCCATTTGCATGCTATCTCTGGAGGCTCTAAGTGTCTCTAGATCCTCCTCATCTCTAGAGATATCCACCTCAGCATCCACCTGACCCTTGTCCTCTCGCTCTCCATCTCCCAAGATCTCCACATGACCACCCTCCACCCTTTGTCTAACTCGTCTCTGCATGGGAGGCTCTACTACATGTCCTGCCTGTGTACCTAGGATGGTGAGTCTCACTGGCCTATGTGATACCCACCATGCATCATACTTGAGACTCATCCTAGCATCCTCTATAGCTCCCGTAGGTGGCACCCATGGTACTGGTTGTAATCCCTAAAAATCTGCTAAGGGCACCTATGGATCTAATGCTACTCCCTATACTCCTATGTCTCACCATACTCCAGGGAAGATAACCTCATGAATGTGTTGTGTGGTTACACAACACGCCCCATTTTGACTTGACAAAATAGGGACCCAACCTTTTGTATCTTTGGCTTGTGTTGTTTTTCGATTTTTTGGCAGTCTAGTAAAAGTGAGTCATGCAGATGACCCTGTAGGGGGTAGATATAATTCACCATGATGAGGTTGGTTTGTCAAAGTTAGTATTTCATTTCAGTAACCTCATAGTTAGAAAGTACATAAAATTCCATGCAGGTTCTCCTTTTAGATCACCCCAAAATTCCTTAAGGGGAGAAAATTATGACAAGTCAAAGTTCTGGTCAAACCTGATATTCCTGGGGGGGTCATATTTCTTAACATCAATCACCTTAAGTAAGATCACCCCGATGCAATTTTATCACCTGATAATCATTTGGTTTGCGAACTCTAGACGTCAATTTTGCGTGATAGTGGTATTTTCCCATCAAACAGCTTCATATATTTTGTAGGGGTCATATTTCAAATATCACCCAATCTTTGAAAGATCACCCCCTTCACAAAATATCACCCTATTTCCAATATGACGATGACATCATCTAACCCTGATGAGTAAAGAAAATCACCTTGATGGTGACGTTATCATTCTTTTTACCTCACAGAGGTATGTATTCGTCGATCACCCTTTTCAACCATATGACGATGATGTCATTTTAATACAATGTTCAGATGAAGTCATTTACACACTGACGTCATCTTGATCTTTCAAAAGGGGGTCACTTTAGCTTTGAGGCGGTCACATTTTAAATATCCACTGATCTTAAAATCATGACTCGATATTCTCAACATCACCTGATTTCCTGACATCAGTTTTGCCACTCAAAGGTGAAAGGTCATATGACACAGAGGGGGTCATAGATCAAATATCATCTGATCTTCTAAAGATCACCCCCCTCCTCTTGCCTTGTAACATTTAATGCACATAAATGTAGTAGGTGGATTCCCACCGACTGCGAATAAGATACAAACACCTGGCAGCATCCATGGATTTTGTGCAGAAGATCAATAGTTTTAATTGATTTAACCCAATTTTGCCCTAATCTGCCCTACGAATGAGGTTAAAAGCAATTTTGCAAGGTTATTTTTATTTACCTTGTGAAGAAACAAGAATTTATAGAGTGGAGAGTCAAGCCCTCATACGAGCTACCTATAGACAGACATACAGGTTGCAGCAAAGCGAAACACATGATCATGAGTAATTGCTACCCTTTTTCATAATCATCAGCGATCCAGGAGATAAGCGTTATCAGGTAAGTAATTAAAAAACCCTCCTGTTGTCATTTTCTACATGTCCAAGTAATATGGCTTTTCTAGTGGTTTGATTCTGTAGGTATGCGTATCATGAAGAGTTAATGAATATAAATATGCATGATGCCGTAGATATATAATGGTGTATGCATGCATATGAATATTATGGGAAGACCAGTTGTGTACATTGTAGGAATCCATGGCAGACATCAAGAGAAATAGATCCGAGGCAAAATTTCTCAAGCCCATGTACGTTCAACCCGAAGGGGTACAATTCAAGTATGGTGTCATTGGTGACACTCACCAAGGGGAAACAAATTTAGTAGCATGGTCATCCAGGATGCATGATGATAAAGATAATACCCTACTGGATGCCATATTTGTGTCTAGAATGTGGCATGTGGTAGGATTTCCATATGCCATGGAAACCCTAGAACTAATAGTGGAGTGCGCAAGAAATTACAACCCTCAGACAAGGTGGCTGGAAAAACATGGAAGGGTTTATGTAGACTTGTCAATTAAAGGAATCACAGCTACTTTCAATCTCCCAATTAGAAAGAAGGTAGTCAATATGGATCTGCACAAACTAGAAACTAAATATGGAAACAATAAAAAGACTGCCAGGAAGAGGATATACTAGTGGAGGTCTAAGAACAACACCTACACTGCCTCTGCCAAATTACTAGTGAATCTGTATAAATTTGATTTTGATGATGAATATTAGTATATGATTACCTTGCTCAGCAGGATGACAGGCCAACCTAATGCTGGGAGTTTCAAGAATTGGATGTTTGGAATCATCCAGATGTGTCTTTACATAGAAAGTAAGCCATCATGGGCCAAGATCATCAGTGATTCTTGAGATGAACAAATGATGAACCTAGGAGGCCTGGAGTGCTCATTCCACATGACTTCATATGTTGTTTATTCATGTGCTTACAAAGGGACATTTGATGCACTTACCACAGTTGGAAAGATTGGCAGCAGTATAGATGATGCCCATATATGGGATCATTATCCTTAATTACAAAGAAGAAACTATCTCTTTAATTACAAATGGATGAAGCGTTTTCTATGCATCTAGTTACAACTATGGAGGAGGATAGAACCAAGAGATTGAGCATGGAGGCTCAAGAAGTTATATACAAGCATGGTGCCTGGTTCATCCAGTTTGCCACTTTTTCTTATGTTAGAATAGAAGGTTTTGAAGGACAACCATTCATGTTGCCCAGGTACCCTACTGATGGGGTAGTCTTGATGGAGTTTTGGAGATAGATAACCACCATACTAGATGCATACAAAGCAAACAAGAAAATACCTCCAGTATTATTTCCAATATCTATAGGTTGGTACATGTGCCCTAATTCAGAAAGCATAAAGAAGGTCATAGGGAGTCTGAACCTGATGAACCTACAGCCATTTCCATTAGCCAGATCATATGACCCCTATGGTAGAATGCATAAAATAATGGGGAAGCCCATACATCAAAAGCACTTAAAAGATTTTTGGACTAATTGTGAGGATGAGGCCGAAGTAAGAAGAAGAAAATATCAAAGGCTCACCCTAAATCAGATAAAGACATTTGACTGTATTCCAATGCCTGCACAATTAAAGAAAGATGATGGCAAGACAATGTCAAATGAATATGAAGATAAGAAGGCATATAATGACACCATCTCAGCCCCTGACCTAACACAGCCTGAAGACATTTCATTGGAGAAGTTTATAGGTGGGGTGATGCAGCTAACCCAATCGTGGGTAAATGAATAGATAAATATACTAAAGAAGAAAGGTGTGGCCATCATAGTGGATAACAAGAGAAAAAGGCAAGAAATTCTTGATGAGGAATATGATGACTTTCTCGATGAGAAAAGAAAATCTAATGGAGAAAGGCTGCCTCCCCAAAAACAAAGGAAAGGACCCCCCAGAGGAAGGAAGACTGATAATGAACCTGAGGGGGTGATAATTGAGAGAATTGATATACCAGTTGAGGATGCATTTGCATCAGGACAGGCATCAACCTCATCTACATCACTTCTAACAGATAAGCAAAAGACCAAAAAGATCCTGAGGCTAGTTGTAGAGACTATAGAAATACATGATGAAGGCCAAGCCTCATAACAGAATGTGGAGGAGGACATCCTTCTTGAAGAGGAGCCAATGAGTAAGGAGCCTACAGGAGATGACCCCATGATGGTCACCAGGAAGAGGAAGGTGCCCCTAGTGACATCACCACCTAAAAAATAGAGAACATCTATGAGGGGTGAGATCAGAAATGACCCTATTGTATTAAGGGGAGCTGGTAGTGAAGTGTTCAGAAAAGAAATGCAACATGATGTGCCACTTCTGACTATCATCTAGTTCAAAACTGAGAAGGCTGAGGAGCAAGCAAAGGAAGCCCCCAGGGCAGGTTAGAGTGGTACTTTCTCCTTGGAAGACACCATTGACCTATCGGATGATGAGGTGGTGCATAACGTAGCTTCCCAATGGATGGAGACCCTTTCTTTTAGCACTCACATGACCCCACATGGGACCCCATCAACACAGATGGAAATATTGGAAGAATTGAAGCAAACAAAGCAAGAGGAGAAACAAAATAGCCTAGAAAGGGCAGCCAAACAAATCAGGCTTGATAAGCTAGTAGATCAGGTAACTAGCCTTGCAGTGATAGCCTTGACATATAGGGAGGATGTAAGTCTCAAACATCAAGTAGGTGAACCTGATGCGACAGAAAATGTTGAAGAAGTCAAGCAGATAGAAGTAGAGAGTGATACTCTAGATATAGGACAGCAACAACAACAGCAAGAGATACCAACTAAGCCTAAGATTGTTGAAGTCCAACAGAAGGATGGAGGTGATAAAGACACATTAGGTGATGATGCCGTCTGGACCCAACATACCATAGGAGATAAGGATACATCAGGTCATTAGGACCTTAAGACACTAGAGATTAGTATATCAGGTGTGGAAAAAAATGTAACCCAAGATCAGGTTGATACACCTAGAACAAACACACAGACATCCACGGATACAGATATGCCTCAAGATGAGGAAATTACCAAGGTGGATGAAACACAAAAGGAGGGAGTACAAGATCAGGTCTAGGATCATCATGTGGACATTCCACAGGATCCTCCCATATGGAAGGAGACCCCTCAAGAAGAAGAAATGTTACAAGATCCCCCTCATGACGAACATCATGAGGAAGAAATTAAGACATCACCCTCTCCACTGAGAACAAAGACAGATACTGGAGATCAGGGTGGACATGATGATGATGGTAGACAACAAGGATCCGGAGATCAAGTACCTTAGTGGCTTGAGAAAGAAATAAGTATGGAACAAGGATTTGAAATTCAAGAATTTGATGTTTCAACCTTGTTTGCAAAGAACATCATGAAACCCAAGAGGAAAGCCAGGTTAACCTCGGCTATCAAAAGAGATCCTGCTACAGGCAGAAGGACCGCCCAAGTAGTACTTCCCACTATTGAAAAAGAGAAAGGAAAAATCACCCTAGAAGAATTCTAGATCACCACAGTTGACTTGGGGTTTGCCAATGAAGACCAGGAGGGTCAAGAAGGGAAGGATATAATTGATTCTTTAACCCAAAGGGTGAAGAAAGAAAAGGAGAAGAATAAGCAGCATAAAGAGCACATTGCCCAACTACATTCTTATATAAAAGGGTTAACTAACCATGATAGTACATCATCAGATCAGGCAGTCCCATTGACTATCATCTCTCAAGAGGAGGTTAATAAGTTAGACCTTATGAAGCATGAATCAGTGGTCATGAGGAAGTGGATGTTATCAGCACTCATAGGAGCTGAGGAAGTAGTGAGAGCCTCTTTACAGAGGTGGAATGCTTTGAGCACCTCTAAGAAGAAAGTTGATAAAATACAAAATGAAACGGGTAGAAGATCATTCCAGTTAGAAAAATCCTTAGGTGCTCTAAGTGAAATAAAGAGGATTAATTCTCAGGTCCTAATAAATAATCAGGTATTGAATAATAACACTGTCATGCTAGTGGATGTTTGGTATAAAGACATCAGGTTTGAATGTGATGTATTGAAGAAGTGTAGTAGTAAGCTAAGAGATATCAGTGTGAAATTGCACAGCATGATGTCATATGAAGCAAAAGTCTTGGAAGCCCTAGAAGGAAAAGTAGAGGGGAAAATTGAAAACCAAGACGCAGACTTTGCCATAAAAGCTCTGCATGATAACTTTCAGCCGATGGCTGATGATCCTCTCACCCACCTGACAGAAGAGGCAATGAATAAGATCATGAGGATCAAAGTTAGGGTGGAGAATTATATTGAAACATTAAGTAACAGGAAAGGCAAATTAGAGACTCTCAAAGGTAAATTTCAAGCTCACAAGCACGCCATTGCTAAAGCCAAAACTCAGGATGGCAGGGAGGTTGATAAGATAGTGGAAGCCTATGAAAATAACGGGATGATAATGAAGGTCCATATATAGGAGGATATTCATCAGGGTGATGAGGATATAGAAAGTGATGATCATGATGATCATGATGAAGAAGAAGAAGAACCTGAAGAATGAAAAGAAGATGCATCTCCAAAGTGACATATGCATTAGGTACTTAGAAGAAAATAAGTTACCCAAATGGTTGCCAGTTGGCAACCTGTGCCACGTGAAAGATGTTGACTAAGTCAAAGAAGGAATATCCACCGTTGATTTTAATTGATAAATCTTGACTGTAGGTCATTTGTAACCACTCTCTCACCTTATTCTATAAAAGGTGTAGGGATGCCATAATTTGAACATTCAGAAGCTTAATTGAAATTTGATTGCTAAAATATCAGGACCTATTTCAAAGTTGTTGTAAACATACATGTTTTTGCATACTTAATGAAAGAGAAGACCATTTGATTACAAATCATCGTAAATCTTGAGTAGTCTGTGTTTGAATTCTTGATATATGCTTTGATTTGCTACGTCCCTTGGAGTGCTCATCAGTCTGCATGTATTGTCTTCATTCATTATCATTTGAAGTTAGCATCATCTGTATCTAGCTGTGGAACATCTTGGTGAAAATATGGTTTGATTTCTTCTCCTCATGATTGTATCAAATGTGTATGTGGTTTAATAGCTAAAGATTCACCAAAATTTGAAGTATTCTTTTAAATTCCTTTAAATTTCATAACAATTCACCATCATAATTGCAAATAATAGATAATCAGAAGCAAATAAGATCAAATATGCTAACATCTCATAGAAAATTGAAAATACATAGCATATTTAAAGTTAAAGCATGTTTAATTGATAAATATCATGCAAAGATCCAAGTACAGACACATCATTTGAAGAAATATACAGTGTGAAGTAACCTTTCTATGTAGCATCTTTACAGGAAACAGAATATACTAATCAATCAACGTAAGGCCCCTTGAATGGAAAATAGCAACACACATCAACCACTGAGTAACGTTAGTAGATTATGAACTAATCAACGGAAACTTGGGATCAAGAATTCTTTGAATTCATCATATCTTTCAAGATAATAAAGGTTGTGTAACTTTTATTTCATGTTTGCTTATGAGTAACATCATGATCAACAAAATGGAGACTATCTATCACTCCCTAAACTACCTCAATACCATGGCTGGCATGTATCTCTCCACAATGTGAGTCATCCTACCCAAAATGTACCTCATCTAAAAAACATACAAGAGCTCCTCAACATCCTCATCCTAGGCCTCACAATCTCTCCATAGCCTCCAGATGACCTATCAAGCTCATCCATAACTCTCCTCTAGTAATCCACGTCGCCTACTCACCTATAATGCAGGATCCCTACATACATCCAGAAATAGGGGTAGTCTGGACTCCTCACCCAATTGTAGATTGGTCTAAGCACTGTTATGTGCTCCCATGCCCATACGGGCAATAGTGTCGTGCCACATCCCAAATACTGAGTCCAACTATCTATACAACTGTGGAGGTCTCTATACAAGTGTTCTAACACACATGGTCCCCACAAAAAAATCTCCCCATCCATCATTCACTCCAGCACATCTCCCCATCCAATGGTGAAGTGTCATGCTCTCCTCCCAGGTACTAACACATATGGTATCATCCTTTCTATGAATAGTGGCAATGGGGCATTTGCCTCTACTTGCATTAGGTCTAGTTGTGTCCCCTCTATAGGAAGGTCCTTGTCTATGAAGACCCTCTATAATGCATGTGTCCCGATATGTAAATTGTATCATACCAGGGATCCATGTATGGGTATCCTCAATATCCTCCATACATCCTCCAATGTCACAATCATCTCCCCAGTAGGGAGGAGGAAGGCACTCCTCTCACTATGCCATCTCTCGATCAGTGTTGTCATCATAGCGGTGTGTGCTTAGATCTCTAGCATCCTCGCTATCAGTAGCATCCCAATCACCGCTAGAAATTCTTGATCCTCCTCTGTGAACTAAGGATATAATCGCATCATCTGTGGCCTCCTCACCCATGACCAAATCACCTATGGTTGCTCCTTCTCATCATAACATTCCACCAAGTAAATTCTCATAACACCAAATTCTTATCTATATTTGGTCACTTTTGCCTTTTGAACAAAAGTGTTCCTTTTCTTACCCCTGGCACTCTTTTTACCAAAAGTGCCCCTCTTTTCCCCATAGGCACACCTTTAGCCAAAGGCACGCCAATTCACCCCTTAGGCACTTTGTTTTACAAAGAAGCATTGATTTTATCCCCAGACACTTAGTTACCATAGGCGCACCATTTTTGTGCATAGACGCTTTAGCTGCATGTGGGGGCACACCTTTATTCCCACGAGCATGCTTTTACCACAGGCATGTGGATTTTTGCTATGGGCATGCCATTTTGTGCCCTAGGCATGCTTTTATAAAAGCACGCCCACAGTTTTCTATGCTTTCTCCTAGCATTTATGACTCCTAATGACCCCTAACCTACTTGACAAGTCCTAGGATTAGGTACTCACCAGTCTACCAGTTCCTATCAATCGTTGGAATCATCTAATGCACTCACCACGATGCCAATGATGAGGAATATCAACTCTATTTCCCATTGCTCTCTCTTTTTCTTCTTTCTAGAGGATTTGTTAAGCTTATGTGGACAAATGACTAGAAATGGCCCCCTGCCACTATTTATAGGCCACCAAGCCCTAATTTTCATCCTTAGCCTTCCTCAATTATCCCAGATCACCCTTATTTACCCCTAGTCTTCCATTATTTATCTTGTACTGTCCCTTGTGATCATTTTCACGTCATCCTTTTTCTTTCAAGAAAATTTTCAAAAAAAAATATTTTTTCTTGAAAAAAATTCTTTAGGGGGCATCCATTCTCCATTCCCATCACTGACCAAGGCATTTTTTATTTCTTTAACATGATGCCACCTTATGGGATGTCATATCAAAGAGGGGCTAAATGTAGACACCTAAAAATAACCATGCAATCACCCTCATTTTTGACACAATCCTAATATCACTACACGTCATGTCTTCTAAATTAATTAAATAATTTTAATTATTTAATTAATTTATACTTAATTAATCTTCTCCTTCATTTATCCATTTTTATTCTAATAAAATAAATAAATGATATTTTATTTATTTTATTCACTCATTTTCTTCCATTATCCCAATTAATTAAATAAATTAAAGATTTATTTAATTAATTCCACATTTTTCTCTATCTTCACATGGCTAGAAACTGTTGGCAAGAGACACAGTGTGGATTCACTAGTGTTGTCATTGATGGCAACAAAGTCCATCCCACACATCTACAGGACATGGTGTGTCTTTACTGGAAGTTAGACTGAAGAAGTGTTGTGGTCCAGTAAGCAAGAACATAGTAGGCAGCAAGGTCTGACAGTCAGGTCTGGATCTCTCAGAGGAAGTATCTCAATAAAGTATAGTTTTGGGGAAGTCAAGTGAAGTACCTTGACTGATATATTCCAAGTACTTAGCTTTCGGTGATAGAAGAGTGAACAGATATGAGCACTTGAGTGTTGGGTTCGTGATTAGCAAAGTAGACAGAGGAAGACCTAACCAGTAAAGCATCAGACCTAAATCTGGATGTGATATTGATGGTGATTAAGTTTCCTAAGGTATCATTCATGATTGGCTGACATGACTGATGACTTCTATAAGCATCTTTTTGATCCGCATTACTTGGTATACAAAGATTCAACCGACTTATCAGAATTTGGGAAAATATTGAGTATTCTAGATGTCGACTAGAAAGTGGATGAAATCCTTGGTGTGGATATATATACCAGATGGATTTAGATATGAAGGTATGTATGGTGTATTATGTGGTGTGAAGAAAAGTAGAAGAGCAGTGTGAAGGCAGTAAGACAGGTCTGGAATGTAACAGGACAGCGGCACCTAAGAGAGTAAGAATGAAGTGCAGCAGATCAGTATATTGGGCTTAATCAGAACTGAACCTTAGCATATGTGGATGCTTCTCATCAGTTCAAGTATCTAGTTTCCTTGTATAAACTATTGTAGGCAGTGATCCTCTTGTGAGCAGTGTGCTCGGGCAGTGAGCCGTAATTGGCAAGTGCCATTTTGTACTATCTTATTCTTCTAACAGAGAATACAATCTTGGCTTAATCACCTAGTGGTTTTTCCCTTAACAGGGTTTTCCACATCAAAATCATTGTGTCATGTGTATTGATATTATTTCCATTTCATGGTTATGTTTGCTTATTTAATTTAATGCTGCACTAATTGATAAGGAAATTTAGAAAGCTGAAATAATTAAGATAACTGATCCACCCCCCCTCTCAATTATCAACAATTGGTATCAGAGCCAATTTCCTCCAAAAAGAGCCTAACAGCTTGAGGAAGATCTGGGAACTCAAATGGATGTGTATGGTATGAGGGAACAACTTTAGTCTACCCTAGCTGATCTTGAGCAATCAAACTCTGAAGTCAATGAATTGAAGGAAAGACTCAAACAAGCTGATGATTTCATAAATGAACTAAAAGGGAAATTGAGTATCTCTATGAAAAAGAGAAAAGATCTACTTCAGCAATTGGCAAGTCAAAGTGAAGACAATGGTACAAATGAAGATCTGAAGGAGAAAACCAAGTTATGCGAAAAGTTATCAAAAGAGGTCATTATGGTATGACATGAAATGGAATCAGGAGTTATGAAATTCACCCAAGAAATTGAAGAGAAAAGAAAAACTGAAGATGATCTAAGACAATATCTCAAGGAGAAGTCAGAAGACTATGACAAAATGGATAGAATAATCAGGCATCTAGAATCTGATCTTGAAGATGCTAGAGATAATGAAGAAAAACTTGACGATGAAATTGGCACTCTTAAAAAGGATCTTCAAACAACAAATGAATACAAAGAGAAATTCAAGATAAGTTCTTCTCAACTTGAAGTTCTTCTTGAAAGCTAAAAGAGGGTAGATGACAAGTGTGGCTTGGGATATGAGAAAGGTGAAAGCTCTAGATCCAGTCAGAAGAATTTTGGATCAAGAAATCCAAGGAACAGGCCTAGAAGACCTCCGATAAGGCAACCTAATGCCCAAAGATATCCATCATTCAATGGATACTGCCACAACTACAATAACTTTGGTCATAAAACTAATCAGTGCAGAAAGAGAATAAATCAGACTAATACACCCTTCTCTGGATAGTGTTTCAACAGTAAAAGGTATGGTCACAAATCTTATGAATGTAGAAATATGCAAATGAACAATTCATTCAATGGTAGATGCTTTGCATGCAATAGAATGGGGCATATGGCTAATCAATGCAGATCAAGAGGATATCATTCAAATATGCAAAAAAATGTTGTTTACCACAATTGCAATAGATCTGGTCATATTGGCAAATTCTATAGAAGCAAGAACAGGACAAAAGGGGTCTGATGCATCGTAATCAAAATCAAGACAAAGGAAAAGGAAAAGTGAATGTAGATGAAGTTAAAAGTGAGATGAACAAGATTTGGGTGAAGAAAAGTAGAGAGAATGTAGGGGATGGATCCGCACCAGAATCTGGTGCTGATATTCCATCTAGAAATTAAAAAGCGAGCTCTAGCTCAGGGGGAGACACAAGAAAAAATATTTTCCCCCAACCAGTTAATTGGTGCCTAAAATTGGCACATAGGAAGTTGCAGAATAAAAGGATTCTCAAAGAAACATCTAAAGAAAGCTTGGTAAAGATATGGAAGATCCGCAGGAAGATTTGAAGAGTCCAATCTTCCAAGATTGATTCGGTTTAACAATCATCCGATAAAACAGGATTATCACAGTTAAATCCGATATGATTCAAATTCGAGGCATCTTGTTTTGTGGATAGATCAAGTGTTTGGGTAAAGTAAGATAATTTGTTATTAATCACCAAGAATAACTCTAAGTATATCTCAGTGATCTGAAAAAATATCTTTCTCAAAATAAGAACCAGGCAACCAAAATGACTTGAGTTGCGCATTTATTACAATATGAAATTAGGGTTTTCCCAAAAATAAAAGGGTTCATTCACTCGTCATTTGCACATTTGCATTCAAGAAGAAGAGAAAAGGAGCTCTACAACAAATTATCTCAAATTCTCAAAAGATCAACCGTTTAGGTCGATTCATCCAGCAAATTAATTCGACTCATTTAGCAAACCCTAGAAGCGCAAAAGGTATTTTCCGTTATTGAATATTTCTCTATACAATCTTTTGAAGATGACTACACTGAATGTTGTAAAGATCACTGATAGGCCACATCCTAAATTCAAGAAACATCCATATAAATCCCTAGAAGTTGATCCCCTAGGCGCCTTTTCAAGCATTCTGCATGGGGTTCTGCATGTAGAAGATGTTAGGGCATATATTCATGCGAATATTGAAGAATTTGGGGAATCTAAGCTGGTTGATATCTATCACAAGCATTTGATAGATGACTCATTTGAACTCAAAACTCAGTATAAAGCCATCCGGGACAAGTATTTTGCACAATGCATTCATTTCCCCTATTTTGCAGAAGATGAATGGGTCTGGTATGTTCTAAGTAGAATGCATGATAACTTTATATGGTTGATGAGGCCATTTAAGATAACCAAGGATGCCATTAGGGCAGTAACCTGATTGCACTCATCCAGTGGGATTCCTATTCTCAAATTCATCAAGAATCAAACTATGAGTGAGGCTACCGGATCAAAATTTGACAAAAGAGCAATGACAATAGAAGACATCACTGATCTGGATGTCAAGTTTGCCTCCATGATCATCGGTTATAAGATATATCACTCTAGCAGGGAAAATTTAGTACCCGGAACTGTAATTTACATTGCTTATGAAATGTTGAGAAAAAATGCAGATTATGATCTATGTGAACTCCTTCTGAGCCAACTAATGGAAAACCTACAAAAGATCAAGAAGGACAAGAGGAACTCCTTCAAGTATGGTGGGCTGATAATGTGCTTGTTCTTCTACTTCATGAATGAGCTTCCTGGATCTAGTGGTTGGGTATGGCAAAATGATAGACCAGTAGCCATCCAAATCAAAGATTATATACATGGGATTGGTGATGCCAAGGCACAGAATACGACACTCTGGGGCTATTTCAAGAATTTTTAGAGCATGATGCAAGCAAGAGAGAGAATCCCCCAATCTTTAGTTGAAAAGTATAAAGATATAGTATGCTTTATGGTAGAAACTGATCAATGTCTAATGGAGGCAGTAGAGCCAAGAATAGTCTGGATCATGCCAATGGGGTATGAAGTAGATGAGAAAATTGTTGAGCTACATGTTCAACACATGCTCAGTCAATCCAAGGATCCTAAAGCAGAAAGGTTTGGAACCTTTGAAGAATTAAGTGTGAAGATCCATGTGGAGCTAAGACAACTGGAAATAAAAAGAAAAGTGAGGAGGGAAGTAGAAGAGTTTGCCAAGAGGCATGGAATTTTAAAAGAGGCACTTGATGCAAATAGAGAGAAGATAGAAAGGGCAGAGAAAGAAAAAGAAAAAGCAGAGAAAGAAGGTACTCCGGTGGAAGTCCCCTCCTGGGCCAGATCCTCTAAGACCTCTGCACCTACCACTACAAAGAGCTCTAAGGTATCAAAACTGGAAGCAAAATCATCCAGAAAAGGAGAGAAGAGAACCAAGAAAAAGGTAACAAGGTCTTACACAAGCCAAAAGGATGAAGAAGAGACAGAATTAGATGAGGAAGGAAAGAAAATGAAGAAGAAAAGGAAAACATCTGGTGAACTTTCTACTGAAGAAGTAACAGAAGAATTTGTTGAGAAACCTACTCTATGCATTGATGATATCATAAAATCAGTTACTGTGGATGGGAACCTTCAACCAATGGTTGAATTCTATAATGATTACAATGAAGCTGACCAAAAAATCTTGCAAGAAGCCACAGTCAGGTATCTGAATATCTACAACAAGGCTTTTATTGAAATCATATCTCTTATTCTCAAAAGCCTAGAAAAGGAATTACAAATAAGAAAGAATAATGCTATGGCAAAGGATCGTGAGATCCAAGAACAGATAGCTATTTAGCTATATCCCTCAATCACTCCTAAGCAGAAGAATATGATCTTCAAAGATTGTAAGGATGAGTTCCGGAGCAAAGCTAGAATGAATCAACTTATGCTTGGAGAAACTAACAGAGTAGCAAAAGAGACAGAAGAGATTCTTCGAAATGCATTCAAAAGATTCAACATTCCTATTATAGAGGACTTAGGTGATAATCCCTTGGCCACAGATGTTGAAGAAGAATCTACTGAGACAGTGGTAGAAGAGGTAAAGGAGACAAGTGAACAAAAAGGTAGGGACTTAGATTCCTCTGCTCCAGAAGAGGAGGTCCATAATCAAGCAAACATCTCTCCTCTAGTTTCCCTTACAGACTCTGGATTCAAAGAAAAAGAAAGAGTACAAGAGAAGATTAGTCAACAAGCAGAGGAGAAGGAAAAAGAAGATGACAGTAGTAAGGCTATAGAAAAAGAGAAAACTCCAACAGAGAAGGCCACAGATGATGGTGGTAAGGGTGCAGAAGGGGAGAAAACTTTGTCTGTGGCAAGAGACATAGCAGAGGCAGTTGAAGAATTCTTAACCAAGGAGATGATGGAATTTGATGAACAGAAACTTCTTCAAGGACCATTCAATTTTGACTCCCTCTCCCTGGTTCAAACCATGAAACTAGCATCCTTTACTTCAACAAAGGCAAAAGAAAAGCTTCTGAAGTCTCACATGGAAGACTACAAGCTTATAGAAATTGCATCCGGTGTATTGGAGAAGATCTTGCCATCATTTCAGAAGGATCCCTCAGTCTCTTCATCTAGTAATCTCAAATCTCTAGTTAATAGTGTTAGCACACATTTTGATTCCTTAGAAAAGTCAGCAAAAGATAAGGTCCGGAAGGAATTTTTGGTAAAAAGATTATCTGAGGTACAAGGGTTAATATCAAATGATAGGAGAGTTATGGATATCGGAATAAAGAACCAAGAAAATGCTCTTAAAGATTGGGGAGATATATATAAATTTTGTTTATCCTGGCCTAAAGTGACCAAGGACATTGAGAACAAAGTAAAAGAGCAAGAGGATAAACTATTAAGTTTATCTCAAAGTTTTGATCCTCTATCCTCTTCCATAGTAAAACAAGAGTGTCAGACTATTGCAGTCATAAATGAAATAAAGACACTTGAGAAGGAGAAGAAAAATAGAATAAACAAGTTGAGTGAACTTAGAGGGATCATTATCCCTAAGTTAGAGGCCATGCATGAAGCCCTAACTGATGCTCAGGCCACAGCCCGGACCAGTGATCCGACAGATCTCAAGAAGGCAAAAGCTCTTGCATTCCTGTTGAGTGGTCACATCTCAATTTTGGACAGGATGAAGCTGAGTTGGGCAATAAAACTTGTACAATTGAAAAACACTTTTGTAGATATCTTAAAGTATATGTAAAGTATAACCAGATAATATACTTATGCGATTAAGTATAGATTGAGTTTTGCAAATTTTGGTGTGCGGACCCCACCCTTTGCCATTGATGTCAAAGGGGGAGTGAGGAGCAGTGAAAAATGAGGAATCTAGCTAAGGGGGAGCTCCAGAAAATGTTCATAAGAACAGAGCATTAGCCAAGGGGGAGTATAGTGTGACACTTAGTCATTTTTCACTAAGTATTGCCATCAATGTCAAAGGCGGAGATTGTTGGCAAGAGACATAGTGTGGATTCACTAGTGTTGTCATTGGTGGCAACAAAGTCCATCCCACACATCCGCAGGACATGGTGTGTCTTTACTGGAAGTCAAATTGAAGAAGTGTTGTGGTCCAGTAAGCAAGAACAGAGCAGGTAGCAAGGTCCGACAGTCAGGTATGGATCTTTCAGAGGAAGTATCTCAGTAAAGTATGGTTTTTGGGGAAGTCAAGTGAAGTACCTTGATTGATATATTCCAAGGACTTAGCCTCCAGTGATAGAAGAGTGAACAGATATGAGCACTTGAGTGTTGGGTTCCTGATTAGTAGAGTAGACAGAGGAAGACCTAACTGGCAAAGCATCAGACCTAAATCTAGATGTGATATTGATGGTGATTAAGTTTCCTAAGGTATCATCCATGATTGGCTGACATGATTGATGACTTCTATAAGCATCCTTTTGATCCGCATTACTTGGTATACAAAGATTCAGCTGACTGATTAGAGTTTGGGAAAATATTGAGTATTCCAGATGCTGACTAGAAAGTGGATGAAATCCTTGGTGTGGATATATATACCAGATGGATTTAGATATGAAGGTATGTATGGTGTATTGTGTGCTGCGAAGAAAAGTAGAAGAGTAGTGTGAAAGCAGTAAGACAGGTCTGGAATGTAATAGGACAGCAGCACCTAAGAGAGTAAGAATGAAGTGCAGCAGATTAGTATATTGGGCTTAACCAGAACTGAACCTCAGCATATGTGGATGCTTCTCATCAGTTCAAGTATCTAGTTTCCTTGTATAAACTATTATAGGTAGTGAGCCTCTTGTGAGCAGTGTGCTTGGGTAGTGAGCCCTAATTGGCAAGTGCCATTTTGTACTATCTTATTCTTCTAATAGAGAATACAATCTTGGCTTAATCACCCCATGGTTTTTCCCTTAACAAGGTTTTCCACGTCAAATTCATTGTGTCATGTGTATTGATGTTATTTCCATTTCATGGTTATGTTTGCTTATTTAATTTAATGCTGCACTAATTGATAAAGAAATTCAGAAAGCTGAAATAATTAAGATAACTGATTCACCCCCCCTCTCAGTTATCAACAAAAACTTCTAGAAATCCTTATAATGTGGAAGCCATTTGACTTTATTCCTGTCATTCAACCCTCATGAGACACTTGTCATGTGACTATAACTCCAACTATCACTTAATCCTAGCCCTCCACATCACACTATTGATCATTTAATCTTAGCCATCCATTCATCATTCAACTCTCTAGATAAATGGAGCCTCTCCCATCACATCAATGAACAACATCTTTCATATGCAAGTATATGCTATCACTTTCATTACTACCTCCATTATACTATTTGCATGTCTAGATTATGTTGTTTTGTGTAGGCTGTCCACAATACATTATTTATCATAAAGAACAAAGCTAGTAGAAGTAGGGTGCATTCTACTCTGTTCTATCTTAGTGTGAGGTTTTGATTTGAGGTGAAGGTTTTGGTTTATTTTCATTATCTTCCATTGTCCTTGGGTCAAATTTTTGCATGCAATTAGTATCATGTTCATTCTTTTGTGATCTAGTAGGTGAAGTAGGATGTTGTCCAGCCAAATATGTTTCTATATTTTGGTTTGGCATGCCAAAACGTAATCATGTTTACCTCTTGAGATCTATCCCTACTTCCCCTACCAATAAGATTATCATTTCTTTGAACTTCATATTCATTTCTATTCATTCTTCTATTTGTCCTAGGTATGTTATCAACACAATCTTCTAAGGTCTACTAGTATTAACTTCTTAAATCTACTTGAATGTGTCATTTCTTCTAGATGTTCCTACTTGATCCTAAGCATTTATTCTAGAAGACTCACCCATATTTCTAGATCTCCATTTGTTTCTTTGACTTCTAGTGTGATCTAAGGAATCTATATGTCCTAACTGATCTCGGTACTATCTTCTTTGTTCCATTTAAAAATTATATGAATCTCAAACTAATTTCTAGGTTGACTAAAATAGAGTCACCACTCTCCACTTTGAAGAGACAAATTTGTGATTTATTAAACTTGAACTCTAGTGCAACCACACTAAAATTTACCAAATTGTAGAGGTGTAAAAAATATAATCAAAATCAAGCTTTCCCTAGTAACAGTGTCATTCTTTTGGGTCCTTAAATACCTACTCACACTCCTAGAGTGATCAATCTACTTCAAGCTAAGGAATTATTATTTTAAAGGCAAATCAATCAACTCATCAACAAACTATGAGTGATTAGAGGCCAATTACTAGGAGTGGATAATCTCCTCTTCACTTTGAGCTTAGATGAACTCAGGAGGGTGCTTCTAGATGTATTCCTAAATAGGATTGAAAACAACAAAATATTGAACATAGTGAAGCCTTCCAGTTGCATCTAGAGTATGCTTGAGCCCTAAAGTTGTCACTAGATCATAGACTAACTAGCTGTACACTTAAAACCTCTTATTAAGCTAATGAAAGCATCATTGTAATAAATGAAAGATGAAGGTATACACACATGATTCATCAATTTATTTCATTATTGCATCTCATAGAAGATATTCCCCTGATTAAACCACCGAATCATAGAATGTACAAAAATTACTAACTTACTCCTAAACTACAAGTGAATGATATTTTTTATTTTTAGTAGTGATATTGGATCATTAGCTTCCAAGATCAATGTCTATTCAATGGGTAATAGTCTTAGTTTATCAAAGGAATATAATGAAGTAAAACATATAAGAGCAAATTATCATTACAAGGCTTCCAATGTATTAAAATGATCATTACATAGAAATGATCATTACAAGGCTTCCAATGTACTAAAATGTTGTTACATTCATCAAATCTAGTATTACATTCATACCAACAAAGGTGGCAAGAGAAAACCCTAGCTACAACTAAGAACCTTCCCTAAAACCATACATATGATCATGGATACATCCAAACACTAATACACTATACAATATTACAACCTTCACATATGTTACAAATTCATCGCCTTCCTGAAGAACTAAACTTGCAAGAGTTGAAACCCTAGAGAGAAGTCAACACTTACAAGTAGACGTTTGTAGAAGCAAAGAGTGACCAACCCCTTTGATGGAAAAAAAAACTCACCTTTATATCTTTTTTGATTTTTTCCCTAAGTCACCTTACAAGAATTTTAAGCACTTGAGGAGGTCGGTGCAATGAATGTCAAATGTTTCCCACTCAAAATGAGTGGCCTAGATCAATCATAAATCAAATTGGTAACTGAAACCCACCTACTGCATTCATGGAAATTTCACGCACTTTCCTCATCCATCATTGAAATTTGTAACTAGAAATGTACTCTTGAGATTTGAAAGATGTTTCCTGGGTGGGAAAAATCCTTAGAGAAGTTTTTGAAACTTTCCAGGAATTCAATGCGGAGGTAGAGGTGCCAAAAGGGACCAACAATCTATAAAAATCTTCAAATTCACAAGATTTTGAGTACAATATGCATTTTCAAGTTGGTGGGGTTTGAAGGGACTTAGGGAGATGGGACATGGTCCATAAGTGTGAAGTTCCATTGAAAACCTGAGATTCTGCTTGAAGTTGAGTGTTTTGTGCACTTCTATGTTTTTGAGTTCCCTTGGAACCTTGGAACTTGTTGATACATTCCATTATGCCTAGAGATTCTACAAGTCTTCTCTAATGGAATGAGGGACATGAAATGCAAGGACCATAGAGTCAGAGTAAATGGGAACTTAGGAATAGGGCTAGGGAAACATGCAAGTTCAAGATCTTGGGATGTCAAGGTTTGAGAACAAAGGAAATCGGGAACTTCAAAGTTTTCTGTAAAGGTGTTGGGACTTTTGAAAATCCGTAGGAAGGAATAAGGGACATCAGGGTTTAGGATTAAAGGTCTCAAAGGAACCTAGAACCTCAAGGTTCAAGGATTTTGGGGAAACTTAAAACCTTGAGACTTAATGCAAAGGTGCCCAGGTCCTCTAAAAGCCTGTAAACTCGCAAGATGAACAATTTGACATCCCTAAACAAAATTTCATTAGATTTTGATCACATCAGCATATGAGGGGCCTGTGGGAAAAGTCTAAAACACAAAAAAGAAAAAATGAGGCAAAATTTAATAAAAAGGCAAGGACTTAGGTAGATCTAGAAAGTTTTAGATTGGGTCCCAACACTTACATCATTTAGGAATAACAGTTGCAATCTTCAGGAGGTAGGATGATCAACCTTTCAGATTGAATATTCAAAAACAACAAAATTTGTAACTATTATTAATGTTCTAAGTAGGTAGTTAGATGGAATATAATTTCATGGTGCCAATAGGTCTCCTTGATTACTTGTCTCTTTTAGCTCATCAATGGGACCCATAACTCCTCCTTCATAGGGTCCTTCAAACAATTGGATGAGATCTTGAGATTTCTGATTATACAATCCATAGGGATGCTAGGAATTGATTCCCAATTTTTCTTGAGAAATGTTACATCATAAAATGTCCCCCTAGGACTTTCACCTCCTAATTTTAGCTCCCGAGGTCCCTTATTTTCATCATGCATGTTCATTTTAACTCCTGATGCAAAATGGCCTGAAACCCATGTCAAATGGGACTTGAGAGTCATCGATGGGCTTAACCCTACCCTAAAATAGGATGTAAGGGCTTGGGCACTCACACCCTAGTCCTACCCTATTTTAGGCGGGTCCTAAATTTAAATGTTCATTATGTGACTATTAAAAGGTTCCGTTGCTGACATCTTAAGTTTGAATTATGAAATTTGTAGTAGGAATGCATATATGAGCATGTTTAGGGTTTCATTTGTAAACTAGAAGATGACTAGAAGATGATTATGATATTTTGGCAAACTTATGATTCTAGAGAATCAAGGCATTCATTGTTGCAGAGTAGAATATTATTGTTGTGTTTGTTATGTAGATTTAGCTTCATCTTCACATGTGTTGAAGGATTTTCATCTACATGCAAGCGACACCTCTGAGGTGATATCTTTTTATGTTGAACCAATCATTAATCAATTTATCAATTTATTTTTGCCTCTATCATGCACGGATACACACTCTTTATCAAACAATGGTGTTGGAAGGCTTGAATGCCATTCCAGGGCTTGACTGAGGCAAGCTCCTAAACACCACAACCCCAAACCCCCTTCTTTGTGATTGCATGTGATAGGTGTCATGTTCTACAGAAGTGGAGTTATAGGAGGCTATGAAAAAGATTATAGAATCTAGATCAAAGAAGAAATGCATTGTCTGGGCTTGGGCACCCGCCCCGAAGCCCTTCGGATATCTGAAGCTAAAAACCTCCAGGACAGTGGTGAACAATAGCAAACAACTTTTTGAAATCCCTGACAAAGTTCCTACCCTGGGCTTAGGTGCCTGCTCTTTAACCCTCAACTTTTCTACATTAGGAATCTCAAAACCTGGTATGTATCTACTCTGAATATTACATCTTTGTATATGAGCATTTGTAAGGATTTGTTCGTTTATTTACAATTTTACATAATTAGGGTTTTAAACATAATAAATAAATTCCAAATTTCCACATTATTACAAGTGACTATCAACCTGTAGGTGAATCCCCTTGCAAAAGTTATGATTCAACTCGGTTGAATGTCCTTGAATGTTAGTAGTGAAAGGAGGATCTAACCAAAACACTTATCAACCCTCATCTTCCCTCTTTTCCTACTAAACATTTTGGTGAACCCATGTTTTATTTGAATTTTGCACCTTACTGAGTGTTTTACTTCAGATTTACATTCATTCACCTTATTGTATTTGAAAATTTACAAAAAAGTTGAAAATTTTGAAAAATTTGAGAAAAATTGGCATCCTAGGCTTGCATTTTGACATAGTTTGCATTAATTTCATTAAATTTCATTTAATTTCTAACATTTTCATCAGATATGATATAAATTACAGTATTACATCATTAAGTAATCATTTTACATTGCATTTTCATGCTTAAATTGTTAGATTTTGCTTGAAATTGTGCATTTTTCATATAACCTAGTTTTTCCAAAAGCTAGGGTTTGTGGCTAAAATAATGTTTTAGATTTTAATACTATTTTTAAACACTCTTTTAGGACTTATTTCTGATTTTAGTGTTTCATCATAGTGTTTTTTTTCATCTACATTTAAAATTTTGCATTTTCACATAGTCAATTTCAACAAAAACTAGCGTATTCATACTTTTTTCCTTGAAATTGCACTTGCATTGAGCATTGTAAAAGTTGTGGAATCATTTTCAGATCTAATATAAGCTATTTCATATCATAAATCTGATTATAAAACATTCATACATCATTTTGCATAGTTTCATGTCTTAATTTCACAATTAGGGTTTGAAAACCTTGCATCTTCACTAGATTCTGCCTTGCCATCTATCTAGATTTGCATTACATATGTGTTGTGAAGGATATTGTTGCATTATTGGACTAATATTAAGGTTTTAAGTCACTTTACCTAATTGATTTCCTTTCAACACTTCATCTTTTAGTCATTTTCATTGAAAAAGGTGAAAAAAGTGAACATTTTAGGTGCATAAACAAGCATAAAACTTTGCATGAATTGTCCCACTAAGTTTCATTGAACGTTAATGTTACAAGACATTTCAAGATGGAATCTTCATGGAAATCCTTGCATGAGTATATCTTGGATTTTGAATATTTCTCTAATTTCACTAATTAGAACCCTCATGTTCTAGAACACATAGCATGCGTACATGATATTGATGTTTCTAAATGTTCTACACATGAGATTAAATTACTTTGTTATATACATGATTTTGATAGCTTCACATTACTCATAAGAGCATACCCTTTGATATTATAAGATTTAACCAAATTCATCTCTAAGAAATCTCATGAGAAAGATAAGTGTGAAAATTCCTCTTCCATTAATGCCTTGGAATTGATAGCTAAAGAATATGATGATGTTGATGATTCCATAAGTTATCCTACTTCTCCTATAGTTGAATGTCCAAGAACCTTAGATGAGAAGACTATGAATAGCTCTACTGTGGTTGTAAATTTAAGTCCCTTAGACATCACTAGTAATACAACACCTAACATTCTTAACAACACCTTACCTTTCTTTTATTCCAATGCTCTCCCTAGCCAATATGAAGCATTATTGGATGAGAAAAGGTCTCTCACATTAAATTCTTTAGGGATAGATGTTGGGTATAACCAAGAGGAAAACAATGTTAATTCAATCTTCACTAATAGACTTATTCTACACACCAAGGGGTTACTAGATAAGTGTAATAATATTTCTAATATGATTGTGCGAGGGGCACCTAATGCCTGAATTACATCCTAAACTATGCAAGACAAATCACTCAAAGAAATCAAGGTGTTCAAAATGTGTCACAATAACCACACCATAATGTGATTGCTCACACATACAATACCTATAATAACAAGCAAAGAAATCACCTCATGTGCTTGTCTCTCTTCCATGTTCTCAACCTATGCTCCCTCCACCACCTCATCTTACTCCTAAAAGAGGTCAAGAATATGATCTTGTCAAGAATCTTCATGCTGCTTTGACTAAAATTTCTCTTTGGGATTTAATACAAACATCACCTACATACCATGGAATGCTCCAAGAATCTTTACAAAAGGTGATTGTACCACCTGTTGTTAAGTTGAATGCTGTAGCAGCTCTATTAGTTTGTATGCATGCAACAAAAATGGATAGTTTATTTCAACAACATGAGTTTCCTTCTACTGAAGTCTAAAATTAGTATGATCCTTTAATTATATTCATTACAATAAACAAGGAATTGATCAAGTGAGTTATGATTGATAATGGATCAACTCTAAATGTTTTTGGTATTAATTTGTTACATAAGATTAAGGTTGATACTTCTTTGATTAAACTAGAGAGAATTAGCAGTCATGGCTTTGATAATGCTGGGAGGCAATCCGTGGGTACAACAACTTTACCTATATAGGTTGGACCCATGACGGTATCTACCCTCTTTCATGTTATGCTTGGTTCATTTTCATATAATATGATTCTTGGTAGACCATGGATCCATGCCATGGGGAGAGTTCTATCTACCCTTCATAGATCAATAAAGTTTATTTATAAAAGCAAGCTCTACATTGTGGAAGTTGATCTTGAACCAGATAATTGTTTACATATTGAATTGTAAAAATAAGTTAACAATCATATGAGTCTAGACAGCTTACGAGTTGATTCAGCAACACCTCTTGCCATGGATAATGTTGTGCATGACTCTAAAACATCGAATGCACTTTTTGATGATGATTGGGGTTCATTATATTTTGATCCTTATAGTATAGGGGAATATAAACTTAATAACTTTGACACATCAAAAGTTGCATCGATCTCATCAAAGTAATCTTTTAAAACAAGTAAGAAAAGTAAAGCCTCCTTAGTAGAAAACAAAGACAATACTCTTACTTATACTACAAATTATGATACCTATGAGGCTTCACCATCTTCTAAGGAAATGGATTTTCTATATGGTCATGGATTTTAGATTTTGTACAAAAACTGTGACTATGTAGGTAATGGTTGTGAAAACCAATAAGGAATCACTAGGGTACCTTTACAAGTTGCTGGAATTAACTACATAGCTAGTATTGGATACCATTCTTTGAAACCCACTAAAGCCTCTCATCATCCTAAACTTAATGTTAACACAATCTCAACAAGAATGAAACGACATGCGAGATATCCTGAGTTGATAAACAAGAATTTTCCACCAGGAAATTTCCCATTGAATTAGGTAAATATTTCTCCCTCTTTAAGCCACACTCATTGTAGCAAATATTATAGTTTCTCTCAAGGGTGTCCTTCTCCTAGATATGTATGTTGTTAACATTGGTCTATATCAAGTAAGTGTTTTTAACCCTTTCTCTCTATGTTGTGATCTCCCCGTGATGTGTTATATATTGTTTAGGCCTCCTAGGATGACCCTTGACACTCTTGCAAGGTCAAGGATACCGGGAGACTGCCTCTTTTGTGACCATTCTTTTAATTGTATCATCATTCTTCTATCTTACTTCTCCTCTATTTTCATTGTTGTGTGTTCTGTCTTAGGCGCATAGCATTGTGGTTGATGACCTAGGGGTATCCTCCTATGTGACTGTTCCTAAGGCACTTGTTCTCCTCTCTCTTTTTATTGTTTAATTTCTTTTAGTGATTCTATCTAGTTGGCAGATGATGAAAAACAATATTATTGATATGAACCAAGTGTCCCTTTAGCAAAGAAAGCAAAAATAGACCTAGTCCATATATGACGACGGGGTTGATTTATATATCCAACGCTTGGCTAGTAGAATCACTTCATGTGATAGTTGATGTTTTCTTATCTTGCTAAAAAAACTTAACAATACATTTTCTCCGTGCACTTTGATTACTTTGAATCTCACCTTGGTTACACGCGGTTTTGAGATATCTGTAGTATAGCCAAATAGTTATACTCAGTTCTGAACCTGTAGTATAGCCTTGGCCTTTGATGTGGTTGTTTTCATGCATAGCTTTCATGTTTTTCTTAGATTAAGATCTGTTTGTGGGAACATTCAGTGATTGTAAGAACATATCACCTTCGGGGGCATGGGCTTTGTGAAAGCTCTTGTTCCCTTCTGTGTTTTCTCCCTACCTTAATGTGCTTGATATCGATACATGATATCAACCACCTTAAGGTGGGGGCATCTAAGGTAAACAATCTGATGATTTTGGTACTAATGAAGTGTGTTTGTAAGCCATCTACGGAGGTGGGATGTTGTATCTCTAGTATGAGTGCACATCTTTATCTATATTGCAATAAAAAATCCCTCTGTGGAGGCAGGATATCATGCATATCCTTTTATTCAAAATCCCTATGTGTGAGGTAGGATGGTGTATCTCTTGAGCTAGTGCACATCCTTTTATTTCAAACATCCTTTGAGTAGGTGGGATTAGATCTGAGACTATCCTCCCTTAAGCGTGTCTTTGGAAATTTTTTTGGCATAAGCCCAACTGTCAGGTTTGCTTGTAGCATGCCCAAGATGGTGGGGGCTTAGCAATAAGTTCCCTCCATCACCTTGTTTGTTGTGTTTTAGACGCATAGTATGTCTCTGGCATGCTATACAATGCTCATGTTTTCCATGTGTCTTCTGTGTATTTTCCCCCTTGTGTGGTTAACCCCCACTTGGGCTTTGTATGGCATGTTTTCCCCTCTTGTGTGTGTGTAGCGATGGGCTCCACCTACACTCAAGATTTGTTTGGTGTGTTTTCCCTTTGGGGTTGTGTGTTGCATTTTTACTTTCCATGTATCTGCATTCATTTATATATATGAAAAATGAAAAAAGAAATAATCACTGCATTCACTGTATTCATCATGTTTTACGTGTCTTCAATATTATCTTCTCCATCTTTTGCATGCCTATTACTATCTTCTCCATGTTTTATGTTCCTGTTACTATCTTCATTGTGTTTTGTGTGTCTATGATGTGTTTTCTATAATGTCTACCAGAGACTAGGGCTAGAAATAGTTCCTCATTCTTTGTGTATGCATTAGCTTCAAGTGCCTGACATGTTTGCTGTGTTTTGGCCATACTTTAATGCATGTATGGGTTGTGTGTTCATACATACATTAAAGTGGGGGCTAAATGTTATGTCATAAAATGTCCCCTAGGACTTTTACCTCCTACGTTTAGCTCCCGGGGTCCCTTGTTTTCATCATGCATGTTCATTTTAACTCTTGATGCAAAATGACCTAAAGCATATGTCAAATGGGACTTGAGAGTAATCGATGGGCTTAATCTTGCCCTAAAATAGGACCTAAGGGCTTGGACACTCACGCCCTAGTCCTTCCCTATTTTAGGCATGTCCTAAATTTAAATGTCTGTTATGTGACCATTAAAAGGTTCCGTTGCCGACATCTTAAGTTTGAATTACAAAATTTGTAGCAAGAATACATATAGAAGCATGTTTAGTGTTTCATTTTTAAACTAGAAGATGATTATGATATTTTGGTGAACTTATGATTTTAGAGCATTCAAGGCATTCATTGTTGCAAAGCAGAATATTGTTGTTGTGTTTGTTATGTAGATTTAGCTTCATCTTCTCATGTGTTGAAGGATTTTCATCTACATGTGAGCTACACCTCCAAGGTGATATCTGTTTGTGTTGAATCAATCATTTATCAATTTATTTTTGCCTCTATCCCACAGGGATACACACTCTTTATCAAACAATAGGGTTGGAAGGCTTGAATGCCATTCCAAGGCTTGACTAAGGCAAGCTCCTAAACACCACAACCCCCAACCCCCTTCTTTGTGATTGCAAGTGACATGTGTTAGGCTATGACAAAGACTATATAATCTATATCAGAGAAGAAAAGCATTGTCTTGGCTTGGGTACATGCCCTAAAGCCCTTTGGATCTCTGAAGTTGAAAACCTCTGGGATAGTGGTGAATAGTAGCAGACAACTTTCTGAAATCCCTGGCAAAGTTCCTACCCTAAGCTTGGGTGCCTGCTCTTTACCCCTCAACTTTTTTGCATCAAGAATCTCAAAACTTGGTATGTATCTACTCTAAATATTACATCTTTATCTATGAGCATTTATCAGGATTTGTCTGTTTATTTACGATTTTGCATAATTAGGGTTTTAAGCATAATCAGGGATTAAATTAATACATTAATTAATAAATTCCAAATTTCCACATCATTACAAGTGACCATCAACCTATAGGTGAATCCTCTTGCAAAAGTTGTGATACAACTCAGCTGAATGTCCTTGAATGTTAGTAGTGAAAGGATGATCTAACCAAAACACTTATCAACCCTCATCTTCCATCTTTTCCTACTAAACAAGAAATACCTGTGGTAGTGCCACATAATTTGTCATAACATTTGTCTTTCCTTGTTAGACTTATGTGGGCCTCACTTCAAAGATTTTTGTATATTTGATTCAAACAATATTCCCACTAATGAGTTGGACCAGTAGTGTGATCCTCATACCCTTTTCCTATCTTTGGCTACTATGAGCCCTGTGAACTATTGGATGAGATCTCGAGCTAGTTGATTAGATGGCACAGGAGGCAACATGGAGTTGAAAATTAAATAACTTAAGTGTCACCCACAAAAGAATGCTACTAATAGTTGGAGAAAAGAACATTAAAATTTAGAATAGGAAAGGCATGAAAGTCAAACATAATTAAACTATTAGCTACTTGTAGTAAAGCTTACACAAATTAAGGCTGAAATACATATATCAACTACCTGTAGTGGAAAATCCACTATACTTTTGGTGAATCGTAGGGAATCTTTTCATGAAAAAGAGCATCAATATTAGATTTTAGAATTGTATACATTGGGCATTAGAGTCAATATTCAAAAATTTTAAACAACATGAAAAGCTTACAAAATTTTAACAAAACTATTAGCAGAAGTTCTTAAAATTGTTTAGAGCTTTTAAATGGAAGAAAATAAATTTGCAAGATGCTCCATTGCTAGAGTGTCAATTCACCTTATCATCTTGACATGCCTTTCTATCTCTAAGGTTGGCTAATATGAAATCCTTTGCAATAGAGTTGTAGAGATCTTTGTTGTTTCTTCTATATCCATACAGTTCTTAACCATCTCCTACCCATCCTCTAGAGATATTATTGTTGCGATTTCAAATTCATCCTATACCTTTTGCTACAATTGTTCTCTATAGTCATTGAAGTTAATAAGTTTTTAACTTTTATTCCAAGGGGAAGGTATTCCCTTCTAGATTAGTGCATCTATCTTTTTCTTCATTTTCTGGGTTTTCTTTGTCATGATATTGAATTACTCTTTACAAAACTTGACAACACACTTCATATCCACTATGTCATTAAGCATTTAGGTTGCCTCCCTTCTATCTTAGATTCTAGCTACTACCAACCTAGAGGTGGGTGCCTCACATAGGATTTTAAGATATTCCAAATCTCTTTCTTCAATTGGAGTAACAATGGTTTCCCTAGACTTTATTTCCCTATGCACCTCGTTGCTCAATGCAACAATTGCTTCAATGTACTAGAAAGCCAGCAATAGGGACATCATATTCAATTACATATAGATTGCTAAAATGTCTCCCTCAAGGCTTTAACTATCTCTTGGGCTCGTGGAAAACTCTCTAACTCATTTATATGGGTGTTCAGGCTTGAACCTCTAGCTTTGACTCCAATAACTTAGCTTCAAGGTCTATCTCTTTATTGGTTAAACCCTGAATCTTCTAGTCATTTCTTTCCACCTAGGTTCAATATCTCTATAGGTCATATTATTTCTCTTCTAATCGTTCCTTTAATGTAGTCATTTCTATTGTGTGTACATCACTATGTTGTTTCATGGAGTAGTTATGCCTCTTTCTTTTCTAACTACAAAGATAGTTCCTCTTTTTCTACTTCCTCTCAGCTTAATTAACCTTTCAAGTGAGTTATTTCTACCTTGGCCTCTTCTAGGGCATGTTCTTTCTATGCAATCTTCTCTTTGGTGCTCTTCATTTCTATTTCGTTGGCCTTGTTGATTTTCTCTGTAACATAAATTATTTTATTCTCTAGGGCCTTAACTTTTACCTCACCCTCTTTCAATTTCTATTTCATTTGTTCTAGCTCAATAGTCTTCTTTTTTAGTCTTCTTTTAGAAGCAATTAATGAGTTGTGAACTACCTTTACACCTTATTGCATAAAATCTACCATGTCTTTAGCTTGAACATCTTTAATACTAATCCCCACTGCTTCTATATGATAGTTAGCAATTATCATTTGCCCTAGTGGCTTGTTTACTAGGGGAGTGAAATGAGAAAAATACATGGAATCCCCAATATGGTTATACTTTGTCTTAATCCTTCTAGAGGTGGGTGTTGTATCTTGTTGCAATTTTCTTTTATGCTCCTTTTGTTGCATTATCATATGTATTTGTTGCATCTACTACTCATAGACCACTAGTTTGGTTATTATAACAACTTCTTGTTGGGGGTTAGATTCTCTCAGAAAGAATATAGGATTGGTTGATGTGGCCAATCACTTAGCAACATGTGAAGTAGAGGCTTTGGTTATTTAATTTGAAGTCTCCTAAATAGCATGTTTCACAAGAACATGAGGGTGGTGGGGCTCCTAGACAAGCTAGTGTTATATGGGATTTATTTGAAAAGATGACGGTTGATGCCCTCCCATAATAGAGAAGAATTGGGGTGAAGAAACAACAGATTTCCCAATAGGGGTAGGGTATTGCATATGGTATTTTGGTGGTTGATACATGAAGGGTTGTAGTGGGGAAAAATACTTGGTGTGATTGGAGGACTAAGGAGTGATAGATTCTATCCCTATGAAATAATGTGGGAATTGAGGGAATTGGGGTGGAAATTGTTCAAGTGTTTGTACAAATGGGAGGAGGGGAAGAGAACATACTTACAATGGGGTATTCCTTTGTTGTGTTATGATGCTCCTACTACTTCTCTTATGAATGCTCCTCTTTCTCCTGGTCTTAATTCTTCTTCTTTCTTTCTCTTCCTTGGTCTCTTCTTCTCCCTTCTATAGCCCTTTTCCCTTGTTGTATTTGGGGTCATCTCCAAAAGCTAATCCATCCTACAACATTCTTACTTTTGTTGATAATTCTTGCTAAGGAATGGGGCCTACTATCTCTTGATTACTAGAGGAACATTAAAGCATAGTTGTAGACTGGTTGGATGCTCCATGTTTAGAGATTTTAATTCTTATCCCTGCATCTATAGGATCCTATGGTATAAGATCTTGTGACACAGAATCTTAGAGCCACCTAGGCTACTCAACATTTAATATTTGTTCTAGTGGTTGCACCTTAGTCTAATCCCGTGGCCATTGAACTTGAACCTCATCTATTTCTTCCCCCATAATAGGGGAATTTTTTTGGTATATGATGAAGAAGGGATCTCCATATGAACCTTTTCGTATTCAATTTTTCATTGTTCATCCAACGAATGGCCTCCTAGCTTTGTATCTTTTCACTATGTCTTGCTAGGATTTCCACCATGCCCTTATCTTTTCGTCTTTCTAACCCATATTCTATAGCCTTTTCCTAAATCTAATAGTTGATTAAGAATTGTAGCTTGCTTTCTTCTGATAGAATGTCTCATATGGTTGCAACTGCTTTGGTCTGGCTCCTAGATGGGAGGTTGCAAGCTGGTCCAATCATCTTATTATTTTGCATGATCATTCTCCTTTGAGATTATATTGCTTTCTACAAGCAAATGAGTTTCATGAACAATTTTTTGCAGTCCATATTTTTAATCTTCTACAAAAATCTTGTAAATGCATGCTCTGGATAAGTACCATTGGTCATCTATAACATCTAATTGTGATTATTTCATTTTTTGGTCACTTGAGTACCTACATCTTTTCTTTTCTTCAAAAATATACATTCCCATGGACGAGGAAGAGGGTAATAATCCATCCTTCCCCTCCCATTTCCATATGTCATATCAATTATGTTTAGTTTCTTAAATATTCAAGGGAAAATACTCTGGTTGTAACTTATTTAGGAAGCATGTATATTATCCTCATGAATCCATATAGTCTAATGGTTGTACTATCATGGGTGAAAAATCAATCACCCTTCTTGGTACTTTTGAAAAGTGCTAGAGACTCTAGAAGCCTTGGGAGAGATTCTCTTGTAATTAAGGTGATTGTTGGTTGTAGAAACTACTCAATAAACTTATAATAACAAGAGGTCTTGTGTAGGTATGGAATCCACATGGCAACTAGGTCATAGCCTTCTAGTGTGTGATGTATTTTAGGCTTTAGATGTGACTATAGGTGGTAACATTGATGTAAAATCATGTACATCAAGAGAGAAGGGTATCTAAATTTTTATTGACAAGAAATCTACCAACTAAGAGTGCATCTGTTCTTCCAAAAATGGGGTGAAGTCAAATCTCAAGGCATACCTCCTTGGCATTCTCTACAACATTTCCAGTATTGCCAAGTATTCAAGGCCCACTATTGAACCATTATCCTACACTAGAAGGCATGCTGCGATACTATGAACATGTCTGTTAGCCTCCTTCTTGAACTATGCTAGTTCCATCTTAGATGGGTCAAGTTGCTTACTAGGTAGATTAATATCTAGATTTTGTAGAAATGTAGCATGATCCCTAACCTAATCCCAATCTTGTGGTAGCTTATTTGTAGAGGCATGGTAGGTTCTTAGGGGAATTCCTAGCATTTTCCTTATATTCTATGTAGATGTTACGTAAACAAAATCATTATTCATCTCCTTTCCTTTTATTGTTCTAGATGAGGGGTCATATTATTTAGCACATGCGACGACAATTTCACAACAAAGGTGAACAATAGGGACTAAATGTTTGGGAGAGAGGAGGTCCAAATCCTATCAACAAATTTATCTATGGTTTGCATACCTAAATCAACAAATTTTTTTATTTCTTTGATGAAATGATGCTTCCTTTAATTGACTAGGATTGGTTTTAAAGAGGATAGTGTCACAAACCTGGTTTGCATCATCTTGCACAATCACTTATTATATGTAAAAGGGAATTAGGGGAAGAAGTTTTTGTTACCAAGTGATCAGGATGTGTTGTAAACAAAGAATATGGCAGATTTGACACCTTAATATCTAGCCTTCCAGTTATTTATGGTGGTTCTAGTAATCTAGCCCCCCTTATAGTTGTGCTTGGTGCTCGCTCAGTTGTTGTCACCATTCTTTCACTCTTGTCTTCTCTTGGTGCTCTAGTTCTACCTTTTCTGCTAGTGATTTGCTTGGGTTTAAGGGTCCATTTCCTTATTTCTTCCTTCTATATGCCTTTAATGCTTCCTTTGTGAATACTTGTCATTTAATGATTGTATTTACATGCACATTTTTGGTTTCTATATGCTTTCATATCATCAAATGGGGAAATACTAGGAAAGGATGAAAATATGGTTTTATAATGGAGAAATAGCACAAAATTTCAAAATAGATGATCTTGTGTAAAAATGAGATGAGAATAGGGCAAAACTAAGACACCTTAGCAAATTTGACTCATTGTGGAGTGGCCCCTATCTCATCACAACATGCAAGTAGAAAAATTTATTTTAGCTAGAAACAATGGATGGGACTACACTACTAATTCTAGTAAATGGAATCCATCTTAAACTAAGAACATGAGGTATTAGTGTTATTGCATGTATATAATGTAAATACTTATTTTAGTTAATATCTCTAAAAAGGGGGGTGTGTTGGTTCCCAAAATGACTGCAACCCAAAACCCTAAAACATTTCACAATCACCAAGGCCAGGGGTGTCGTCAAGGTGATTGAAAGTAATTTATCAATAGGTTGAGGATAATTTTGGACAACTGATAGGATTGGGTATACTCCTCTACACTTCAGCCTAAGCTAGACCTAGGAGGAATATTCCTAGAGGCATGAAATGGAACACTAACAAACAAACATAGCCATACCCAATGTACATTTGACCCCAAAGCTATCACTAGGTCAAGACAAACTGGTTGCGCAGGCATCTAATTAAGCTGATCACTACACTATGCATTTGTACCCAAATATATCTGCACCACATTCCTTAAGATGACTCCACTTAATTTCACATACACAAGATACATAGTGCAAACATACATGTTCATGGTTCACAAATGATTCAAGATGTTCTACATTACTTCATATTTATCCCTAGTTATAAAGTAGAACCATGAACAAAATGTAAAACCTAAACTAAACCTACTCCTACTCCTATAGATAACATGACAAGGGTTTGATTAAAATGGTGATTGATCCATCCCTAATATGGACTAGTACCTACTCCATTGGGCAACTAAATCATAAGCAATAAAGAGGAAGGAAATGGATTGAACCAACATACACATAAAACTAAAATGTATTCACATACATTTCTCAAATTACATTTCATACACTAGGCATACTTATGAATCTCGAGCACATTACAATGATCCACTTGCAAAAAAAGAAATGACCCAACACAAATCTTGTATTGATTTAAATGTTGGCATACATTATCAAGTCCCTATTACAACATACTAGCAAGTGTGGTATGAGAAAATACATAACTAGGTTCATATATTCCCCTAAATCATCACAATCTGCCATAGAGACATGCCACTACATGAATATGTGTGTTACAATCCTTTCCTACGTTATATCAGATGCATTCCTCTAGTCACTGCCTAGACTATCTTGATTTGAATCCCTAAAATCAACCTGAGACACTTGCAGACTAGACAATTGGTTTAGCGACCAACCCCTAAAAAATCTCTAAATCATGTATATATAGCATTTTGTTTACTGTACAAATCCAGGCATTGAACCTCAATCAACACCTATGCCCATGTTGCATTAAATTTGGCCCATGGCCCTATCAGAAAATCTATATGATTGGAAGAATTCCCATATGTTAGTGTGTCTAAAAACTTGCAGAGGAAGATTACCCACACATTTTAGGAACCTAGCACATTAATGAGGGAAGGTTTGAATCCTTTTCCTGGCATCTACAATCCACTTTGTCCTTCTTTTGTACTGGCTCATTGAAGACCTTCACTATTTCAACCACTAGTATGACCTTAGCTTGCAACATTAGTTGTTGGGTACCTATCTATTTGCTTTATCCTGCAATCATGGAACAATTTTAGGCATCCAAGAAATCACACCCTTTAGAAGCTTTTACAACACTTTAAAAGTGTTTGTTTTTAATTCTCCCTTTTAGGAACCTTTTAATTTTTGCTCTACTTTGGTGTCCCTAGAGAATTTAAATTTATGCCTAGTCAATTTTCATCTTTCATCTTTTGATTTATCAAGCCATTTGATATTTGATTTTATCTCCTTTCTGTATTTGGTGCCTCTTTTCCCTATTGGCCAATTTGTCGGTCAGTAAACTTCCCAGTCGGTGAACCATCAAGTTTGTGAACTATCAATTTTTTCAACAAAGGCTTTCTTATTTCCTTATCTTCTTCTTTCCGTCTCCATTCCCTCTATCTCTTTGGCTCTTTGTCTTTGCAATCAGCCTTTTTGCCTTATTGGTGAACTTTGAAGTCACTGAACCTTTCAGTTTTCTAACTTCCATGTCATCTTCCTTTTTTGCCTTTTTCTTCTTTGTTGGTAAATCTTCCCCACTACAAACTTCCTTGTTTGAGAACTATTTTATCCTTGTCTCTTTTCTTTTGTATCTTTTTTTTATCTTTCCTTTATCGGCAACTCAGGTGATAGGTGAACCAAAAGGTTTGTGAACCACCCAATTCACCGACAAAGGCATTATTTCTCTCTTCTTCATCTTCATTCTCTCTTTGTTGGTGACTTTCTCCTATGGTAAACTTCACCATCAGTAAACCTAATGGTTCACAAACTCACACTTTTGTCGATGAAGACTTGTCTTTTCCTTCCTTTGCATCTTCTTCATCAGAGAAAACCTTTGTTGGAGAAAGCTCTTGTTAGCAAAATCTCCTGTTGGCAAACCTTACAATTCATAAACCAAAAACTTTTCTGACAAAAGACTTTCTTTTTCTTCTCTTTCTGCCTTCTCTCTTTCTTCAGTGTCTCAATTTATTGGTGAAGTTGGAAGTTCACGAACTTCCAACTTTGCCGACAACTTGGATTCTTTCTTTCTTCCCTTCAAACTTCCCCCTCTTCTTCACTTTGTTGGCAAGTCAGCAAATTGCCAAAATGGTGAACCAAGGAGACCTTAGTTGATGAAAATGGTGGTTTTCAAATTAGCCGATTCACTGACAAAGATCAACACTTGGACAAATTTTTAAATTTTCAAAGGAAGGAAAATAAAAGACAAGGGGGGACTTAGAAATATTTTTTATAAAAGGAACCCATGGAAATTGTCTCTAATCAGATATAAGTAATGGGTAAAACAAAAAAGGTACAAATTAGTATTTTTTATGGATTTAGGGAAAAATATGCAAGTTGGGAACTAGGTTTTTTCAGGTACCAATAGGGCTTACATGTATAAGCCAAGGAGGTATTCTAAGATGACACCGTAAAAATAGGATTGGGGCTAACATCTACGACCAGGGCGCTAGGTACCCTAGTTCTTTAGCCTCAAAAACTCTGAGGAGTGTCAATTAAAATGGGCTTAGACCAGTCCTAACTTTATTTTGTTAGGTTTATTCATCGAGATTGAGATTTAAATGTTTTAGGTCCACCCGAGTGCTAAACTAGGTGTAAAATAGAAAGGGTACACATTTTACTCCACAATAGGAACCTTTCAATTTGCAAGAGCTCAAATTTATCTAGTAGCCATCTTGTGGTTGATTATTTCTCAATATTAAGGTAGATTTCCTTATCTTGAGTAGAACACTCCTCGTGGTTTGTTTCTAGGTTCCTTAGAATTAGAGCATATTCTAAGATGTTGGCATAGGGCCCTTCCTCTTATCAGCTTTGTTGTTTTTATCTAAACTTCAAGTTTGAGAATCTTTGGTATGCATCCTACTCTCTTGTAACTAATTTTCCCATTGAAAATATTTTTTCTTATTCTTGGGTGTACTACCATAGTAGTAACCTTATTGTAGAAAATTAGTGGCTTAAATCTTTTGAGTCCTTTTAGTAGGGCATATATTTTTCTTTCTATGAAAGTATGTCTAATTTCTACTTCTTTCAGGGTTTGGATAAAGAAACAAATTAGGTTTTCATCCCCTTGATCTTCCCCTTTTTGTGTTAGTACTATAGCAATGCTTTCTTGACTACTGGATGCATAAATTAAAAATTCTTTAGAGAAGTCAGGATTGACCAATACTGGATCATTAGAGATTCCCATTTTAATTTGTTCAAATGTCTTCTTACATAGCTTCTGTCCATTTGAATTGTTGATCCTTTTTTAGCATGAGGGTAATAGGGCATATTATTCTCATAAAATCTAATATGAACTTCCTGACAAACTTACTTTTGCACAAGAATGACTGCAACATCTTTTTGTGCTATGATAACAATAGTTCCATGATTTCCTAGATTCTTTCTAGATCAATTACTATTCCTTCTTTTGAGATCACATTGTTAGAAATGAAAGGCACAACTACATAAATAGAAATCTGATTCAAATATAATTTCTACAATCTTAATTGTGTATTACCAATGGAGATTGTAACATGCAAATGAAAATATTGAAACCCAGAAACATCAAAATAGAAAACTGAACACACAACACAATGTTTACATGGAGAAAACCCTTGCAGGTAAAAAACTCCACCAAGAAAGAGGCACAAGCTTGTATTAATTTGTAAAGATTTGTACAATACAATCGCTCAACAACTCTATCCACCAGTCTTGAACTTGACAGCATTCTAGCAGGACCCGGGTATCTCAAATCTCACACACAACAACAAATACAATGGTAAATATTTATAGAGGATTTTTCCCTCCAATTTGGGCATCCACTCTCTCTCTCCTCCAACAACCCCACATGCAAGCATTAAATGGTGTCTACATGCAACCACCAAGTGGCAATAACTTGCCCATGCAAGGTTGGGTGCCCGAGTCCAAGAATAGCATGTAAAAGCATCTTATGATGTGTCATAATTGCCATAGATACCACTAACAAAGAATCTTCCCAATATGGGCACTTGGGTCTAATAATAGAAACCACAACTAATAATGGGTGTCGCATGCATCATACATGCATGGAATCTTATGACAACTTGCAGCTTCCATAAATCCACTTACACCACATTATGACAAGTTGTCATACATGCCAAAAATAGAAGATTCTCTAAAGGGAATGCCTTCCCTCATTTACTCATATTTACATTTGCCAATAGTAAATATTACTATGTAACTCTAGTTAGTAACTCCAAAATAACCACTGTCAATGAGACTATCTCATTCCCTTATGGGTAATTACAAATTAACAAATAATAAATGGGATAAATATAATATTGGAATTTACAAGATTAATGACACCTTATTCCAACATTCTCTCACTTGACATTATAAATTGTAAATCAACCCATAGGAAAACAAATGAAATATAATTAGGCACTAGAAATGAGGCTCATGGCCTCTCTGCACCACACAAACTTCTCTGTGCTTACAGGCTTGGTCAATGAATCTACAATATTCTCCTGAGTGTCTATCTTCTTTAGCTCAATCTATCCATTCACAACCAACTCTCAAACAAAGTGATACTAAACATCAGCATGATACATGGGATTCTTTGCCAAACAGATAGCACTCTGGCTATCACAACCAATCTAAATGATCCTATAATCAAATCCAATACCTGTACATAGTCTCCTCAACCAAACTGCCTCCTTAGATACATGGGTAGCAGCCATATACTCTGCTTATGTGGTGGACAAAGCAATTGTGGGGTACCTCTTACTCATCCAACTCACTGCTCCTCCAAACAGAGTAAACACATAGCCAATAGTGGACCTTTGACTATCCAAGTCACTTGCCCAATCTGAATCAACAAAACCCTATATCTCCAAATATTTATCAACACTATTAGTACCAGAGTAAGCCAAACAATAATCAAGAGTACCTGCAAGATACTTAAGTACCCTCTTCACATAATTCCAATGTTGTCTACCATTGTTAGACATAAATCTGCTCAAAACTCCCACTGCTTGGGCAATATCTGGCCTAGTGCAAACCATTGCATACATTGAACTCCCTACAACACTAGCATATGGCATATTAGACATATCCTTAAGATCATCCTGAGTCCTTGGGCACATATCTAATGAAAGCTTAGTACCAATGGGTAAAGGAACTCTTACTGGGTTACAGTCCTGCATACTAAACCTCTGCAAAATAGTATTCACATACTTACTTTGTGACAACCAAATCTTTCTGTTACCTCTATCCCTTCTGATCTCCATTCCTAGAATATACTTGGCAGCTCCAAGATCCTTCATATCAAATGCACCTGAAAGTAGGGCTTTAAGCTCATTGATCATACCCTTAGTATTATTGAAAAATAACATGTCATCAACATACAATGCAATAACTAGTATAGAATCATCAGTATAATGAATGTAAACACAATGATCCTCCTCACTTCTAACAAAACCCAATTTAAACACAAATGAATCAAACTTTTTGATACCTACAAACTCAATGTTCTTTTCCTTTTACCTCAAAACCAGTAGGCTATTGCATATAAATTTCTTCTTCAAGATCTTCATGCAAGAATGCAATCTTAACATCCATTTGCTCAATTTCCCAATCATAACTTGTAGGAATGGATAAAATAAATCTAATAGAAGTCAATTTAGCAACAGGAGAGAATATCTCACCAAAATCAACTCCCTCTCTCTGGGATTAGCCCTTGGCTACTAGTCTAGCCTTGTACTTCTCCAATGAATCGTCTGCTCCAAACTTCTTCTTGAAGACCCACTTACAACCTATGGCCTTTCTTCCTTTGGGCAAACAAACAAGATCCTAGGTGTTACAAGAGTCTAAAGCCATCATCTCCTCCTGCATGGCTAACTGCCAAGACTCACTATCATCTGAAAGAATAGCTTCCCTGTAGGATCTAGGCTCATCATTAGCACTCAATAAAGCAAATACACAATAGAAATATGGTGGGCTATATATGTCAACTAGATTACATTGTCATGTGGATCTCCTCAAGGGTGGAGTAAGAGTCTCAACTTGTTCTTCTGCATGATCATCTATACCAACTTCTTCTGTAACAATAGATTCATCTTCATCATAACTACTCAAATCTTCTTCTTCTTCACCCCCCAATCCATCACTATGTTCTTCCTAAGGTGCATCTTACTGCTCTAACTCAAAGTGCACTCTCTTTACCTTTTCATCCTTTTCTTTTGGCTGCTCAGGTTTAGAAATAGCTCTAAGCTCCTTGAAAATAACATCTCTAGAATAGATAATCTTACAGATTAGAGGATTCCAAAGCTTATAACCTTTGACATTATCACCATATCTAATGAATGTACACTTTTAAGCATTTGGATCTAACTTAGATCACTTTTCCTTAGGCACATGAACAAAAGCCTCACAGCCAAAAACCCTTAAATGTGAAATAGAAGGTTTCTTCTATCCACATTTCATAAGGTGTCAAATCAAGAGCCTTACAAGGAGATCTATTAATCAAGTAGCAAGCAGTACACACAACCTTTGCCCAAAAGCATTTATCCAACTATGCATCACTCAACATACAACTGGCCCTTTCCATGATTGTTCGATTCATCCTTTTTGCAACACCATTCTATTGTGGTGTATATGGAGTTGTCTTTTGTTTGATAATACCTACATGCTTGCAAAACTCATCAAACTCCTTAGAGAAATATTCCCCTCCATTATTATATCTTAATATTTTTTATCTTCAACCCTGATTGGTTCTCTACTAAGACTTTAAATTCCTTAAACTTAGTGAAAACTCCATATTTGTGTTTCATAAAATAAATCCAAGTAAATCTAGACACATCATTAATGAAGGTAACAAAATAACAAGATTTTCCAATAGAATCATTATCCATAGGTCCAAACACATCCGTATGAATAATTTCTAACTTCTCTTTTGCTCTATTGCTTCCTAAAGGAAAAGATTTTTTTTTTGTTTACCAAACACACAATGCTCACAGAAATCAAAGTGCTCATCAGAATAAGAGAAACTATACAAGAAATATTTATTCTTAATAGTTTTCAAAACATTATTGCTAGTGTGGCCCAATCTAATATGCCACAACATACATGTATTTTTAGTACTGGCCTCAGATACATAGGAGGCATTACAAATTGTAGTGGCTTCAATCTTGAATAGGTTTCCCAATCTCTTCCCCTTTGTTACCACCAAGTTCCCTCTCACCACTCTGCAACCATGCTTGTCAAAAGTCACATGCATTCCCAAATCATTCAGCTTTCAAATAGAAATCAAATTTCTAGCTAATCCAAGAACATGATAAACATCAGGGAGAGTTTTAGTCCTCCCATCACTGAAACACAATAGTACTTTGACTTTCCTAACTATCAAATATGTAGAGTTGTCTCCAAGGTAGATATTACCTCCATCATACTTTTCATATGTGGAGAACCATTCCTTATGCAGGGTCATACAAAATGAGCATCTTGAGTCAACCAACCAGTGTTCATTAGAAAAACAATTACATGTAGAAAGTAAAACATCTTCACCTACATTCAAGGACTTATCTGAAGCACTCTCCCACTATTTCTTTAGGTTTCTGCACTCCTTCAAATGTCCCCTTTTACCGTAGTTCCAACACTTAACCTTTTTCTTCTTTCTAGGAGTCTTAGACTGACCCTTAGACTTGTCTTTAGCGCCTTTCTGATCTCCTTTTGGTTCTCTTTCCCTAGACCTTCCCCTAACATTAAGAGCATCCCCTAAACAATCCAAACTCTTCTTCCTCAATTCCTATGATAGTAGCACTAAAACAAGAGCATCCAACTTTGGATCCATGAGGTTAGAAGTGATAGAAAGGATAACATTCTCCCAAGGCTCAGGTAAAGAACTAAGCAGTAAGATACATTTATCTTCCTCACTAACATCAACATCTACTGAAGCAAGCTAACTCACCAACAAATTAAAAAAATTTAAATGCTCTTCAACTGAATCACCCTCTCTCATTTTCATGGAAAACAAATTTCTTTTTAAATAAAGTTTATTTAGCATACTCTTGGCTTGATAGTTCTCACCCAATCGATTCCACAACTTGTGTGTAGTCTCTTCATTTGTGACATTCAACTGGACAGAATCTGACAAACACAAATAGATGGTTCCTTGTGCCTTCTTATCCAGTAAATCCTACTCATCTAGAGAGACTTCATTGGGTTTCTTCTCTTGTTGAACAACTAATCACTGGGTTCTTTCTTCCAACAAATCCTCCATTTTCAGCTTCCACAACTCATACCTTGTTTCGTTGAACTTCTCAATGTCCAAACGAGAGGTTGATGTAATGGTGGATCCAACCATAATATCAACACAAGATCTACAAAACAAACACAACCAAATCTCCCACTGTAGCTACAGCTTCCATACTACCACCCAAGAGTCAAAGATGGCTAGGCTCTGATACCAAATGTTAGAAATGAAAGGCACAACTACACAAATAGAAATTTGATTCAAATATAATTTCTATAATCTTAACTATGTATTACTAATGGAGATTGTAACATACAAATGAAAATATGCAAACCCAGAAACATCAAAACAAAAAATTCAACACACAACATAGTGTTTACATGGAGAAAACCCTTGTGGGTAAAAAACTCCACCAGGAAGGAGGCACAATCTTGTATTAATCTGTAAATATTTGTACATTACAATCACTCAACAACTCTCTTCACCAGTCTTCAACTTGACAGCATTCCAGCAGCACTCGAGTACCTAAAATCTCACACACAACAATAAATACAATGGCAAATATTTATAGAGGAGTTTTCCCTCCAATTTGGGCATCCACTTTCTCTCTCCTCCAATAACCCCACATGCAAGCATTAAATGGTGTCTACATGCAACCACCAAGTGGCAATAACTTACCCATGTAAGGTTGGGTGCCCAAGTCCAAGAATAGAATGTAAAAGCATCTTATGACATGTCATAACCATCATAGATACCACTAACAAAGAATCTTCCCAATATGGGCACCTGAGTCTAATAATAGCAACCACAACTAATAATGGGTATCACATGCATCATACATGCATGGAATCTTATGACAACTTGCAGCTGCCATAGATCCACTAACACCACATTATGACAAGTTGTCATACATGCAAAAAATAGTAGATTCTCCAAGGGGAATACCTACCCTCATTTACTCATGATATTTACATTTGCCAATAGTAAATATTACTCTATAACTCTCGTTGGCAACTCCAAAATAACCACTGTCAATAAGACTACCTCATTCCCTTATGGGTAATTACAAATTAACAAGTAATAAATGGGATAAATACAATATTGTAATTTACAAGGTTAATGGCACCTTATTCCAACACACATGTCCTAGCAACTTACCTTGTGATACACCAAATATACATTTTTTTGGACTAAGGGAGACCCCAAATTCCAAGCATCTTTGGAATACTTTCTCTAAATGGTCAAAATGGTCTTTTTGGTTCTTTGAAAATATGGTGAGATCATCAAGGTACACCAGGATAATCTCATCGATGAGGTCTTTGAAAGTGATATCCATGGCTCTCTAAAAGGTAGCCCCTATATTTGATAAACCAAAAGGCATCTTTTCATAAGCAAAAATATCGGATTTGTAGTGAATGTTGTCTTATGTTGATCCTGTTATGTAACCAATATTTGGTTGAATCCTAACAAACCATCTAACATTGAAAATTTATTTGCCCCTGCCACTGTTTGAACTATTTGGTCCATTGAAGGCAATGGGTAATGGTCTTTGAGTGATGCTTTGTTAAGGTCCCTAAACTCTACATAGGAAAATTTCTTCATTTTTGTTTCTCACTAGGAATAGGTTTGAAACCCTCATTAAGTGTTTGATTGGGTATATCAACTTTTCTCTTATCAATATGTTGAGTTCATGCCTCATAATTGGTTCTATCTTTGGATTGAATGGCCTTTGTTTCTACCTTACTGGTTTGATCTTTTGTCAAATCTCAATAGTGTGTTGCATCACTTTCTTATCAAATCCCTTTAATTCTTCATATTTTTATGGCCATGATTTGATCATATTTGGTGCAAAGATGTATGAAATGTTCCTTTTCCTTTATGGTGTAAATAGTTACCAACTTTAATAATTTTATTAGAGCTATTTGAATTTCCATGTAATCTTTCTTATTTTCTTCTATTCCTTGTTTATTTCTACTAATGTCATCTGGGCTAAACAACCCTTCTAGTGTAATCCAGGGATTGTTTTAGTGGCAAATCTTCTCCAATTGGTGAATAGTTCATATCCTCCAATTGCAAATTGGAAAATACATTGCAACTGACTAGGTGCCAATTCACCTAGATTTTTTCAAATTTTTGGTCAAATGCATTTCAATTCGCCACCCAATTAATTTATGAGTCATTTATAATTAGTATATGCCACAGTATACTATGCAATTCTAACAGTGATTCACCTAGAATTTTAGAGGTATGTTTTAATTCACCCACATATTCGCTAATAGCATTAAACGGTTTACGTGTATGAGGACCAATTTCGCCAATACCATTATAACTCCATGCTAATCTCAGGGCCATATTCACTTATAAAATTACAACATATGTGTTTGATCAAGGTTCATTTTGCCTCACATTTATAGGCGACCTATTAATAGTATGCAGGATTCACCAAATTATTACACTACCATTTGGAAATCCGGCAGTTTTCACCAAAAATGGATCTATATAATAGCATTTGAAACTCTAATTAATCCTTTACACATTTTGTTCATCTTTGAGCTCTCAAATCCTCAATTCATTTTAGATCATAGAGAATTTACAATTACAGGCATTGGTGAGTCACTAAAAGTTAAGTAATCATTTCTTTACTATGTAATAATATAAGATTCATGTTGATTATTTATGTCTTTGTTTGGTTTCATTGTTATAGATGACATTGAGTAGGAGTTAGGAATAAGAATATATCTTAATCTAGGACCTAGGGATCTATATTCTATCATCTATGGTTTCTTCTTGAACAAAATGACATTTTTTTCTATAACTTTTAATTCGTGAGAGATGTCAAGCAAGAAGTTGGTTGAGGGTGGTGAAGGGAGGGCATCAAAAAGGAGAAACATAAAGTCGTACTTTGACAATGTTGGTTGTCCATCTACAACATTAGAACCTATACCATCTATTGACTTGTATCACAATGTTGCAGATGATATTGCAAGGAATACCCAAGATTGTAGGAATGATGACAATGCCATAGATGATGTTCCAAGGAATGCCCAAGGTAGCGGGAATGATGACAATGCCATAGATGATGTTCCAGGGAATACCCAAGGTAGCGGGAATGATGACAATGCCACAGAAGATGTTCCAAGGAATACCCAAGGTAGCATGAATGATAATATAAATAAATTGAATGCAAAAAATGATAATGAAGTTAATGAAGTTATAGAAGTCAATGAAGATGAAGATCTTGCAAGTGCATGCAAGGGGAAAAGAAAAGCTAAATCAAAAAAAGGGTGTGAGTGGGATATGTCAAGAAATTTTCAAATTGATTGGGTTTCAAAGTACCCATTCATTGAACCGATGGAGAATGCAAACAAAGATGAACCTCCCATAGAATGTAAGTGTAATATTTGTAGTTGGAAATATCATAGGGACAAGAGTTTGTAGCTAAAACTTGACACCACAGAAAAATATATTGGTAAAGTTTATGAAAAACAAATCATAGATGGACAAGAAAAATTAGTGATAAGATGGAAAACAAAGGAAGAATGTCTTCATGTAAAGAATTCCCTTGAATATGATGTGCATATGAAAATAAAGGTGAAGATTCATGTAGGTGGAGGTTCAATTGAAGCTTATTTGAAAGATGAAGCTCAGTTGGGTGTTTTTTTTTCATATTTTGACCAGAAGGCGTCCTATGATAGACTACCCAGAATATAATAGTTTATTATCTTTTATGGGTGTTCCTAACTTTCCTAACACACATTGGTCAATAAGCAGTGGATGGGAATGGGAAAGTTATCTTGTTGACGTGGAAAAACATGATTTATAGGAAAAAAATAAAAGATTCAACTTTTATTGGATTATCTCTAGATGAAGTTACATCAATAGATCATACTTCTTAGGTATGTATGCATGTGTATATTGTGGCAAATCATGTCCGCCAACCTCATCTACTCTTTGTTTATAAAATGAAGGAGAATGCAACATCACAAAATCTAATTGATCTAGTTAAGAAATCTTTGAATGAAATTGGAGGTAGGGATGACTGCACATTTGCTAGAAAGTTGGTGTGTGTAGAGGCAAATGGAGCTTCAGTAGTGCAAGGTCATAGGAACAGTCTGTGTGTAAAGCTACAAACTTCTATTTCACCATAAATGATTGGCATTCACTACATGGCCCACATAATAAATTTAACATTTAAAATGGTGAGCAAGTTTCTAGCAGTATCAAAAGTTGAAGATCTAGTCCACAAGCTCTAGTCATACTTCTACCAATGTCCCAAATGGGTTTTAGAATTTCAAATTTTTGTTGAGGGAATAACTACAAGAAACAAGCATCTTAAAGATGTTGATACTAGATGGATCTCCTTGCATGAACTAGTAAAAAGTGTTTTAGTAGAATATCAATCCTTGATTGGAGTAATGTACGACCATCACTTCACAGTTGACAGGGCTTCTAACCTCTTATATAGGTTAAGTAACATAGAGACACTCCTCATTTTAGCTAGTATTCTTCCCATGCTAGAGGAAATGAACATGCTTGTGAAAAAAGCCCAAGAAAGAACTATGTATATCTTAGAATATACTAGACTACATAAAGTGATATGCATGGCCCTCGATAATTTATATCTATCAGACCAGTCTTTCATAAGTCCAAAATTTAACAACTGGCACTTGATAACAAATGTGACCAATTGTGCTAATTTTTTATAGTTTAATGATAGCAGGGATTTATGTGTCTCTATAAAGGGATTTGAGATACCAATACATTATTTTAACAAGGTCATGCACACTATCAGAGAAGAACCTGTTACAAGGGAAACTTTTGATAAGATTGTTAATTCTATAAGTACTACTTTAAAGAATATTGTGAAATCTCTTTCCTTGGAGGTTAGAGATCGATTCTTTTGTGATGAACTACTTGAAGCCATGTCTGTAGTGTATCCTGAATATTGGGTCAACTATCAACCAAGTGCTTTTCATAACAAGATAAAGACCTTAATGAATCATTTTTACAAAAGTATATAATTCGATGGATAACAAATAGAAGGAATTATAAATAAATCTAAGCTTACAGAGAAATCAACTTGTTTTGCAACATCAATGAAGGAACGATTGAAACACATGGAGGCTCCCTACCAAGATGAATCGATAACAAAGATTTGGAAAACCTTAAGTCAAAGCAAAATATTGTGTGATTCATTATCAGAATACTTCAAACTTGTTGATTTATGCCAAACCATGATATTGGGGTCGGGGGAGGATAAGAGAGTTTTTAGTGTATTGGGTTCTTGAAATCAAAGATAAGAAACAAACTTGACAAGAATTTGGAAAATTGCTTGAGAATGTATACAACTAAACATGATATCCAAAGTTTTCCTTTTGAAAGGGCACTCACAATCTGGAGGTCCTTGTATGAAAGAAGAGGGTTGTGCAATACTTCAAACAATACTAGTACACATGACAGTGACACAATGAATACCACATATAATGGTAGTGGTGTTGATAAGATGCTCTTAAGTGGAGATATGGAGATAGAAGAAAATGAAGAACATGATCAAGATGACACTGGATATCATGGTCAAAGGGACGAGAATCAGGATGATGAGATGATTTGGCAATTTGAAGGGATTTAGCAGTTACTAGGTATTTATACTATATTTCATGTTCCAAACCCCAAAATGTTGTTGATGACTGGTATGTGCAGGATCATGATGGGCTAAACAATACCTCTAAGTGGCAATAAAAATACTAAAAATTAGACTTAATGAAGTTCATGTGAAAATTTGAATGGATTATCTACACAATTTGAAAAATATGTAAGAACAAAATTTGTAGAGAGTTGAATCTAGTTTATGGGCTACTAATTATTTTTCAAAAAAAATTAAATTTGCTTGGTGAAAAATGAATATTTCAATGAACAACTATTAAATTTTTCAAAAAAAAAAAAGTGGGTGTCATTCTAGCCAACCTAACTATGAACAAAAAAAAAATTAATCTTTCATAATAAGTAAAGGACTCGTGCTTGGATGTGATGCATATTTTTTTGAAATTATTTTCCACGAAAATAATTAGTTATGATTTTTTTACTGTGACTTTTTTAAAAACTAAAAAGTAATTTTCTAGCCAACATAACTCGATAAAAAAAAATTGGAATTCAAAATTTTTTTGAACCTATGGCCAGAAAAGCATAGAGTGTGATGCGTCTTTTAGATTTGAAAAAGGTGAAATGATTTGAAAGTTATGGATGTTTTTCAATCAGTGTGTCTGTCAGGATATCAGACACAGACTGTATAGAAAACTATTAATAATTATTTAATAATATGATAATCAAGCAAATCTTATATTTTTAGAAAGCTAACAATTTCTTCAATAAACCCTTTTCATTTTATCAAATTGGAATTAAAAAAGGTTGTGAGCATTGAGGATGAAGTTTGAAGAAGAGGGTGAAACTTGTAAACATGTCAAAATCTAGGGAAAGTCAACTATGACAATCCCAAGCCTAAATACGAGGCATTTCCAAAGCAAAATGGATATCTGTGACTAACGGATATCCATTTTACAGAGCTAAAAATGGATATTCATTTTTGGTAAATGGAAAAAATGGTATTGTTTGTTATTCTTTTCATTGCTTTGTGCTTACAACTTACAATTCAACTTGCAAATTTCTATTGTTACATGGTTAACAATTTTTCAACCAATCAACAAAGTTGCATCTCTTTAAAATTTGAACTTCTCTTATTAATATAAGTTTAAGAATGTTTTGAACAATCCCTTGTAAACATTTCATACTTAATGTTTATTTTGAATTTTTAAAATTTTGGCTTATGCGTGCTTTTTCTTTTGTACATTTGTTATGTAATTGCAAGCCAAACAATAAATGCTACATAATTTAGGTGAATTGTGTTGACTCCCAAAATAACTACAACAACCCTAAACTCTAAAACATTCCCAAATCACCTAGGCTAGGGACGGTCATTCTAGATTATTGGAAGAGGTTTATCAACAAGTTCAAGGCAATTTTGGGCAACCTATAGGAGTGGGTAGACTCCTCTATACTTTGAGCTCGGCTTAGACTCAGGAGGGATATTCCTAGGGGTATACCTAAATAGGTATTAGGTTCAAGCTAGATGAACAACTAAAAATTAAAAGACAACCAAACCCAAATCGTCTTTTAGGCCCCAAAGATTGTCACTGGACCTAAAACAACTGGTTACCATTAATAACACCTATATAGTTGATAAAAGGGCACTCCCATTGACAATGGAAGGTGCAGGTATGCTTTTTTGCAATACATATAGATTAACTACTTTCTTCACACATGATAAGTTTGTTTTGATTTTAAGAGTGTGGGTGATCAAATACTTTAGACTGGTGCCTAATATTGGGTTACGGAGTCCATAGTTTAACAAAAGGAAGAAAACAACAACAGAAATGAAACATGCACTTTCTAGATACCCAGATGCAAGAAAGACAACTATCAAAGAAGAAAATACTTAGTAATCCTTTGCAACATATAATCATTCATATATACCCATAAAAGTGATCATTACATAGCATGCAATGTTTTCAGAATTTGTCTAATTCATCTAATAAATGGTTACAATCATACCACAAAATATGGCAAGAGGAAACCTAACAGAACTGAGGCTTTCCTTGAAAAATTATAGAAGAAGAAGAAGGAGAAATTGATACAATGATAACTTAAATAGAGTTGAAAAAACTTTCATAACTTGTGTTTCATCTGCTAGAGAACTGCAACTTTTTTGCTCTTTGGAACCCTAGAAAGCTCTGCACTTAGTCATTTGAAAGTGACAAAAATCACCCTTTACTCTGAATTTCACTTTTTCTTTTATACTCCTTGCAACCCTAATCTAATCTTGGAATTGAAGGGAAAACCTACCAACTCCAACTATCTCGATGACACCATGACTATCCAACTACATTGTATTGATGGCGATCCTGATAGTCATGGCATGTTTTAGCTCATTTCTTGGGTGAGTGTCAAGTTGGAATAATGATAGTTTGACAAATGATTTTCTCCCTAATTTGGCTCTTATGATGCACACCTACAAGAAAATCCTGACCCCTTGATCGCTCTATGTTGGGCAACTCAACTCAATCCACCATCGCATATCGCAGATTGGCTAGGGGCTTCACTGTGTAAAATGTGATGCAAAGAGACCTTGAGATGAGCCTAGGCATTGCCACATAGACCCCTATCCATTTGAATTTTATCGCCAACCTTCCTCTAGCCCCATCGTATATCACAGATTGGCCTTGGGCACCAAAGAGAGAAAGTGCAATGTAAAGGTACCCTATGATGGGCTGAAACACTGCCACATGGATACCTTAGTTTTAAAATCTTTAACACTGCAACCATCGCACATCATGGTTTAGCCATCATTGGTAAACTTCAAACTGCAATGTGAAGGGGCCCTGCAATGAGAAGAAAATCCTATTGTGCTTGCCTTTAGATTCTGTCATATCACTGTGTGTCCCCTCCACTTTAAAACTTGACCTCCCAAAGCTAGCCATCACATATCGCCCATTGCACTGGGGCCATTCAACACTAAATGCGATGCAAAGGTACCTGGTGATGTGCTGATGGACTGACACGTATCTCCCTCCACATACTCCCTTTGCCACCAATTTTATATATGTCCATCGCACATCATGATTGCAACAATATCGGTGAACATAGAACCAAGATGTGAAGGAGCTCTACAATGGGACGAGAAGCTGCCACATGTCCCATTCTTCATACTACACACCTTCGCTCATCGTACATCACAAATTTGCTAGGAGCGCAGAGAACACAAGTACGATGCAAAGGCCACCTATGATGACTAGAAATGGAGACACATGACATCAATTGGGACCTCCATCGTGTATCGCCCCTTTTTCTTATCATTAAAGAAAGGAAACAACAATACAAAGAAGACATGTGATGCAACACAGAACAAACACCTATCTTGGAACCCCCATCACACATCGTAAGTTCAATATAAGTTTTGGGAAGACAGACACAATGCAAAAAATATGCACGATTGGCATTAGAAGCCACCATCACATATCACCTTTAGGAATGGAGCGTCGGGGATGTAAATACGATGTGAAGGAGGCATATGATGGGGGAACTTAAGTGGAAAATTAGCACATGTGCTCAAAAAGCTATTTTAAAGAGAGGTCACGCTAGGTAATATGAGCAAGGGGACTCCACATAAAGCATATTCAACTTAGACTTTACGATATAAAACAAATTTTTATAAGTTGAATATCTTTGCATAATTTTTTGATGACAAGGGGGCAATATGGAAAAAAGATAGGGTTTTCCAATGGTTTTACTATTTAGGACAAAACCCTAAACACAATTTCATAGGAACAAGGAGCACATTATAGACTAATTTTTAGGGTGTCAACACTACCTTTGGTTGGGGACGTGTGCCAAGCAGTGGCTCAATGAGAATTCAGATCTCCAAGCAGACCAAGAAACATAAAAAAAAATGAGATATGAAACAAAGCAAAATACCATCATGACCAACAATGGTCAAGACTGCGCGAGGTCAAAAATTCATAAGATAAAACTTGACATCATCACTCAAAATTTAAAGTAAATCATTACCTATGAGAAGTAATGTTTCAAATGTTGCCCATGAATAGGCAACTCCAGCTTTTACCCTTCCATGTTTCTAATATAGAAGGTGTCTTGACCTATCTTCTCATCAATTTGATATGGGCCTAACCATAATGGCTCAAACTTACCATGTTTGCCCTTGTCTTCTGATATGGCATTCTAGAGAAGAACCAAACCACCAATCTAAAAATACCTTATGACTATTCTTTTGTTAAACAAATGTTCCACCTCCTACTGCCTTATTAAGTTTTTGTCATGTGCCATCCTTCTGGCTTCATCCAACTCTATGAACTCATGCATTCTCAATGCCATAGCATCATCTCCATCTTATCCTACTTGTTGCAACAATTGATAGATGGGCAGTTCCAATGACAGTGGCATTTTGGCCTCCTTCCCATATACTAGTTCAAAAGAGATCTTTCCTATAGCACATTTGTAAGTAATCATATCAGCACAAATTGCATATTTTAGTTTGTTATCCCACATTTTCTTATTAATATCTAAAGTCCCCTTTAAAAATTTCATGAGGCTCTTATTGCTAGACTCAGCTTGTCCATTTCTCTGTGAATGATAAGGTGATAAATGAATCAAACCTATTCCTTACTTGGAACACATACCTACAATGTTCTAGGACCTGAAGCACATAGCATTGTCTGTAATAATTCTAGATGGCACACCAAATATGGCTATCAGATTGTTCAACAAGAACTCAATCACTACCTTGGATGTGGCATTGCAAGTTGGAATAGCCTCAACTTACTTAGTTAAGTAATTAGTTTCCACCAATATCCATTTGTTCCCATTGCTTGATCTCTCCTAGATCTCTCCTATGAAATCAATGCCCCACTACTGAAATGGTGCTTCAATAGTAACATTCATAAGAGGAAATGCAGCTTGAAACTTCAACTTACCTACAAATCTTTGATAGGCATCACACTTTCTAATTTGTTTTGCAACATCTTTGAAGAGGCTTAGCCATCAAAAGTCTGCCCTAATGATCCTATGTGAAATGGTTTTATCATAAAAATGCCCACCACAAACTCCTTGGTGATATTCATCAATAACTTCCTCAGACTGTTGCTGATCTAGGCATTTTAACAACAATCACTCATGATTTGTCCACATTAAAATGCCTTGGATCAAGACATACCTATGGGACTGGAGTTTAAGTGTCCTTTATTGAGTTACATTCAGGCCCTGAGGGAAATGCATGTTGACAAGATAAAAGATAATATTATTATACCATGGGTCATTTGTCAAAACACACATAGCAGCAGATTGAGAAACATTTACTTCATTTAACTCAGTTGTCTCTAAGTTGGAATCAGCCATTAGCTTAGCCAAACCCTGGCCTCTAACCAATTTGGTGATCTATATGTCCATGTCATATTCCTGGACCCTGTTGATCTATCTACACCTCCTACCTGAAGCTTCATGTTGTATGAAGATATCCTTCACTATTGTGTGTGGCACATATGCTATGATCTTGTCCCATGTGAAATAAGATCTGAAATTCTTTATGGTCGTAACCAATGCATAGGCATGCTTTTCCATTATGGAATAATTCAATTTAGCAGCCTGGTAAGATTTGTTCAAGAATTCAATAGGATTTTCAAATCCATCTTCATTCTTTCAAAGTAAAATAGTAGCAACAGTATAAAAAGAAGCAAAGGAAAATAGCTAAAGGGGTTTAGAATGATATGGACTTTTCAGTACTAGTGCCTCCTTGATAGATTCTTTAATATCCTTGAATGCTTCAGATGGCTCTTTCTCCCATATAATAGATTGCCCTTTCTTGAGTATTTTAGAAATGGCCTTAATCTTTTTAGAAAAATTAGGAATAGAACTCCTAACAAAGTTGATCTACCTAAAAAAAGTATGTATTCCTTTAACTGATTTGGGCTAAGGGATGAGATCAATATCCTTGACTCTTTCTGGATCTATTCTTACCCCATCCTTGGACACAATATGCCTGAGCAACTTTCCCTCTTCAACTTTGAACTGACATTTTTTAGGATTCAAAGAAATCCCATATTCTAAACATCTCTAGAAGATTATCTCAAGATGCTTGTAGTGCTTACCTCTTTCTTTTGAGAATTTTGTTAGGTCATCTTGATAAACCACCATGATCTCATCAATGAGACTGGCAAAGCTACATCCATAGCTTGCTAAAATGTTGACCCAGCATTCTTCAAACCAAATGGCATTCTTAGGTATACATAGGTCCCCCAAGGGGTGGTGAATGTTGTTTTGTGTTGTTTAGACTCCTTGATTAGCACCTAGTTGTATCTTGAGAACCCATCCATCATTGACATCAAATCTGAACCAACAAGCCTCTGTAATAAATGGTCCATGCTCGAGAGAGGATAGTTATCTTTGAGATGTTCAAATTTCTAAAATCAACACACAACCTAATTTCCCCATTCTTGTTTCTTACCAGTACAAGGTTGGATACCCACTCAGAATGTCTCATAGGTTTCATAATGCCTCCCTCTTTCATCTTTAACATTTCTTTTTGCATGTTGGGAGCAATGGTAGGATTTATAGGTCTCTATTTTTGCCTAAATGGTTTTACATTAGGTTCAAGAGGAATGGTATGCTGAAACACGTCCTCCCTATAAGCCTTAAGCTCCTCATATGACCATGCAAAATACTTCTTGAATTTTCTAAGCAAAAAAATCAGCATCTGCTTCTCATGATGCTTCAACCTCTTCCCAATGTAAACCATTCTAGGTGTCTCCCTAGTTCCAAGGTTTACACCTTCAACGTTATCCTCTACAATAGTTTTAATTTTACTCTTCCATTGGTCTACATTGTCAAACATTCTTTCTAATGCTACCAGCCCCTTTGGAATAGTATTTGTCTTTAATTGCACAACCTCACTACCAAATAGAGTTTCCTTACCATCAACCACTTCTATCATTAGCTGCCAATGAATCAACTGATTATCAAATTCATCCATGCAAATTATAAAACTAAAAATTTGATTGGTGTCATTGAAAACCTATCAATTATAAATGTTATCAAGAATTGTTGGCCTTGTGAGTACTTCCACAGTATATTGGCCATGGGGAAAATTTATTTGAGGGTCAAATTTTGAAGCAACGACAGCAAGGGAATCTGTTTCTTCATTTTTGTTCTTTCAATCCATTTAATGCCAATGGCATCAAACAATTCCATTATTTCCCAGACTACATTCCGGTATGCTCTAAGTCTTTTTTCCTTGGCAACAAATGTCTTTCTAATCTGCTACATAATTAGTTCCAAATCACCAAGTATTCTCAGACATGTGATTCGTTTATGGGCAATATTTAAGCCCGACAATAGTGCCTCATATTCATCTACATTATTGGTGCACTAAAAATCAAGTCTAAAAGACTTGACAAACTAATCACCATTAGGTGCTATCAGAACAATACCAGCACCTAAACCTTCCCTTGAATATGCACCATCAAAATATAAAGTCCACAAATCAGTTGTACCATAAACAAGAGTAATAGGGTTAGAAGGTAAAGCCTCTAAATCAAGATTCTCATCACTGCTATATCCCATGAAATGGTCTATGTTAGTGTCAAATAAATTTAATTGATCTTCCTCTATTTTGTATCTATCTTCTATGTGTTCATCTTCTACCTTCTTTTCCCTATACAGCTTCACTTCTACACCCTATACTAGAATAGTGGCGTATGAAAGATTTATTTGTATACTTCCACCCATAGAGGTTGCCCATTTTCTTGATAACAACATACCCCACTTAGCAAGGTAGTCCACAATGATTATATCCATTAAAAATGACTTGTCAAGATATGCAGCCAAATGGACCTCAACATCCTTGACAAGACCAATCACATTTACCTCTCTAGAATCCATAGCAAAACACTTGCCAAAAGACTTGGACACTTTTAGTCCCAATTTATTCATTATAGACAAGGGAATAACATTACTGGAAGCACCAGAATCAAGTATATAGTTACGTAATAGCTATCCATTTATGATCAATGTAGTGAAAAAGGGATCAACTCCCATCTTGTTGTTAACAATAGTTGATCCCAGATATACTTCTATGGTCTAATCATTACTGGGTTCAACAACAGGTTGTTTTTGTGCCTCTATGGCAGTAATAAGAGACCCTACTCTATCCCTATGCTTAGGGATCCTAAGGAGCTCCACTATTGGCACATAAATTCTAATTTGGCTAAATACTTGAGCCATGTCAATAGGGAGATAACTTGGCAAAGGAGTATCAAATGAAATAGTTACATCATTTGTAGAAGGAATATAAGGTATCACTTGAGAGGATGAAATATCATTCCCTTCTTCCTTTGTCTTCTCCTTCTCTTTTTCTGATTCCTTTGAAACTTGAGATAGATCACGCTTATTGTAATCTTTTAGATAATGGACACCTAGAATGGGCAAGGTAACTTGTTGCACCTTTGGTGTTGGGTTCTTTTGTACATATTTATGTTTCACTGCTATAGTCTATACTAGAAGCTTCTTCTTTTCATTTATAGTCTTCTTTGGAACAGTATTGCTCTTTTGTTCCACATCCACTTTCTACCTTTTCTTGCCATTATCTAATGTACCCTATCTTGGCTAAGCAGTAGGAGAGCTCTGCATAGACACTTGCCTATTTCTCAACTCATAGCCCCCTTGAACTTGCAAGATGACAACATCAATGAGAGATTTCACATCCTTCTCAAAAGGTCTGGATTGTTTGTACTTCTTTTGCATGAGTTCCCTCAAGTGCCCAAAATCATGAGCAGGCAGGTGATATCTCTTTTGATCTTCATCATGATTATATTAGCTATCATAATTTATATTATGACCCATCTACTCATACTCATGTGTGTCAAAATGATTTATCTCCTCCTGATAATACTTAGCTCCACCCTCTTCATTGGGAAATTCCTCATCTCTACTCATTGAATGAGCAACTGCATAGTTTGCTGGGTCATGGGGAAGGAAACACACTTGGCACCAAAGACTCTCATCTTGAAAATTTACTTGATCCTTAATAGATTAGGGGTATCCCTCTTGGGTTGTTTGAAGCTAACATGCCTAGGAGTAGCTTGTCTATTATTTTGTTGTGGTCTCTTTGACCAATCTGTGTTGTAAGGTTTGTTATGTATTCTTTGACCTTCATTGAAATGTGTTGCAGCACCTTGTGGTGGCAACTCTTTGTCATTTTGAGCATCCTTGTAGGATAAGTCTTTCATAACCACCATAAGCTTATCTAATTTATCTTCAGTAGTGAGGGGCTTACTAGGAGCTACTCTATTTGGATGAGAAAACTTTACATCAGACCTCTTAACATGTTTACATGAGGCTCTCATGTTACTTTCAATATTTATGGCCACAGCATAGGCGTCCCTCGATGTTTGAGGACTCTTATCCCTTAAATAATAACCAATATTAGAATCAAAGGAACCATAGTATAAAACTAAACACATGGATTCATTAGGTATCATCTGAGGTGGAACTTTTCTCATTGTCATAATGAATCTACCATTGAAGTCAGCTACAGTTTCATTGATTCCTTTCTTGATTGTTGTGAGCTCATGGATAACAAATTTTGGGTCAATCCTATCCCCACACTACAATCTGAATGCTCTCATGAACTCTTTCCATGAGTCAATGCTATCATCAAGGAGAGCCTTGTACCATTCTTTTGCACTTTCTTCTAATGAGTGCACAAACAATTTCATCATCACATCTTCATCCTCAATCTCATACTCATCTGTGATATTGATGAAGTGTCTCAAGTGTTCCCTCTAATCTAAGTTGGAATGGGATTAGGAAAATTAGGTATGCTAATGAAATTAAACCGCTTATACCTTTTAGCTCCCAATGGTTGCCTCTATGGAAGGAACCTTTGTGCTTGTCTTTGTTGTGCATGCCCAACATTCTGAATGTTGCATTGCTAGTGGTTAGCCTAATTTGTGGTGGTTGAAATTTAATATTTTGGGCATGGACTTGGGCATGGGTTATCTTGGCCATCCGGACACCAGCCCCCATCTATGGTTATCTTGGTAGCCTCTCACTAGGTACCGGCCCCATAGGGTGACCAATACAGAACCAACATTTCTTTCATGAGGACAAGGAAGTTGATCTTGCCAACCATGGCCTTCTCATCCCATCCTTAGCCTGAACAAGAACTACAAGAATGGGTGAGGCATCCAATTATCTTATTTAGTGTGGAACTACCCAACCCCCTAAATTTATTATTAAGTTATCACTGGAATTAACAACTTCCAATGGGTTACCCTAACAGCCACCTTGGGTGTTAGCCCCTCATTGAAAGCCACTCCCCCTTCACTAAATCTAGATTCTTAAGCCCAAATCATAAACCAAGCATGAACTATCACATTTCTCAAAATATACATAATTTCACATTACACAAAGCAAAGCATCCCCATCTTGCATGCTCATCATAATCACATGAATAAGTACACTGAGCAAGGCACTCTCTATCTTGCACATGTTTTATACCATCATGAAATAGGAGACAATGTTACAAGAGTGCATTTCATTCAACTCACATTCACACCCTCCTAGGCCTCTAGAAACAACTTCTACAACACTTGACATCATTAAAACATAATGGTCACACATCACTTTCACTTTCCAAAGCCCATCATGAACCAAGATCCCTCATCAATACTTCAATAATAGAACCACAAATGTAGCATGCAAAATGATGCACCAATTATGGATCTTAACTAATATACTGATCACCACCTCTAAATCCTAGATACATAGTTGCAAATCACCACATACTTAAGAGCAGTGAAAGATCGTGATTTACCTAACTCACAATATTTTCATAAATGATAACATTAAAATCATTCCAATCAATTGTCTCTTTATCAAACAATACTTTTCTGAGCATTACTAACTAAATAGCTAAGAACCAAAATTCTAGAATTATCACAATATAATTTCTTTCAAAACAACTCATAATCCTTAAGATATGTATTCATAATTAATATAAATAACTTACTTAAATACAAAGTAATTCCTATAAATAGTATAAATTCATAATCTTTTAAACATTTATATCTTTTCTAAAAAAACAATATAGCAACAATAGGAATCAATTAGAATAAAGAAAAATTCTTTTATGAACTTAAAATAGTCTTAATAGCAAAAGAAAAGAAACTTTATTTTCTAAAAGAAAAAGATTCAATTCTAACTTACGAAATCATATTAACACTTGCACCTATAGGAGGTTCAAGGGATATGCCAATAGAAAAATTTAATGTAACATTTAATTGTATAAATAGCCATATAACAATGTATTTATAAATGCTTTGAAAATAGAAAAATATTAATGATGAAAACAAAGTCAATTCTACCATTAGTTCCACATAAGACTCAATTTGGGAATTGGAGATCATTACCAACACTATTTTTGGTTACAAGCCAACTTCTTCCTATGGAAAGAAAAAGAAATCTGAATGGGCTTTAGCTTTGGCCACCATGTGGGAATGCCATCCATAAATACTTCCACTCTATCCTATCTTTTGTGAGTCTCGAATAATCGACACATTAATTTATTATCCACTCCTAAGATGATGATCCAAGCTACAATACAACAAATTCTATGGTACTTCCTAGGGAAATCTTATATATGGGAGAGGGGGTGTGAAAGCGGATGTCATGGAGGAGAAAAGTGTGAGCAGCAGGCATGGACATCCAACAGAGAATAAAGAATAGAATTTCTGTCAGATGTTGTAGTTGCAACTACCTCGGTAGACATGTATGTAAAATGTGGAAACATAGACAAGGTACGTGAAGTGTTTGACAGAATGTATCTAAAACGCACAGCCTCATGGACCGAAATGATTGCAAAATATGCACAAAATGGATTTATCGAAAGGTATTAGAAACTTTCAAGCAAATACAATTGGCAAGTGTAAAGCCAAACTCAACAACCTTAGCTAGCATGCAAGATTGAGGCTCCAAATAGAGATTTAAGAGCAATGGAATCACAAAGAAGGTGGTAGTTATTACCTATTTATACACTCATACCAGATGTGATGACCAGACAAGTCATTTTGTCATTAAATCACAAGGTGAAGTCTGATGTTCAATAGGACACCTCTTATGAGAGGAGAGCTCTAACCTATATTATATTGGATTTCTAGGGTAATATTCTAAGAATTGACCAGCTCTATTTCTATGATATTGTCCTTTCATTTGCAGGCATAAATATGGGATTGTCTGGGAACTGCAATGGAAGAAAGAGTGCTACTGAAGATCAGGAGTTGTTTGGGATGATGGACATAATAAGCTCTATACTCCTGCTGGTAGATAGTATGAATATGGTCAATCATTTTAACAATCTTATATGTTTAAAAATAATATCAGAGTGGAACAATACATTCTTTCTAAAGACTAGATTGAGAATGTAACAACATAACCATTAGACTTATAACAATTCGACATTCTTACAAGCCTACTACATTAATTTAAGACCAATTCCACTTTAATCATTCTATAATAATTTAAAATCTTTCCTAATCCAACTTAAGTGTTATTAGAACTAAACTAGTTTACATGCAAACTTATGTGCAACTTATATATACTTAGCTAGTAATAACTATACAATAGTCCATATATTATGCTGCTTGCAATGCATATTTACTATACTATGGCCACAAATGAACAGATCTATCAAATTTTCCTAAATATCTATACTAAAAGAGATCATTTAAATTGAAAAATTACAAGTTCTCTAAATAAATTATTTACTTAATTACAAGCTTTAATTGTATACCAAAATTAAACATATGAAAGTACCTGCTATGGTAATCCATAAGTTAGACTATGCCACAGTAAAAAGAAATCAGACTAAAGATTTTATTAACCAAGTTCGACACCTGATAAGGAATTCAAAACAATTTGATATATTTAGAAACCTTGCAGAAACATATAATTAGGAACATCTATCATAAGAATCAGTTTTACTCTATAACAACGGTTCACAAATCTTCTATATTTAGCCTATGGTCTATCAAGCGAGAGGATCCAGAAGCAACTAAGATTGCTACTCAAAGAACACTGATGAAAAGTAGAAGGAATCATCCGTAAAAATCTAAATACCACCAATAGATGAGTAAAAACAATGATGTAATAGAAGTACACATGCATATCAATAATATAGGTTTTTAATGCATCAAGGATAAGATTCTTGAGGAGATCATAAGTCAAGAAATGACTTGGAATCCAAAATAGGAAACAGCGCTAAGGAAAAACATATGAGATCTGAGGCGTAATGGAAGGAAAAATTGTCAGATATTATAGTTAGAAAGGCTCTGGTAGTCATGTATTTGAAATCTACAAACACAAACAAGGCACATGAACTGTTTGACAAAATGCTTCAAAGAGATGTCATCTCATGAAATGCAATGATCGCAAGATATGCACAAAATTGATTTGTTGAAAGGGCTTTAGAAACTACAAGCCAATGCAATCAGAAGGCACAAAGCCAAACTCGCAACCTTTTCCCTTGTCCTCATCACTAAGGTTGGATATGCTCTGGCAGACATGACTAAACCATATTATTTTACCACTAGAACCGATTGTTGAGTGTTCCAGGTTAACTTTTTAATAGTGTTGGCTATCTTGAGGACATCCTAAACTTTATCGTCGAGATACAAATTAATCCAGTGGTGGTTGTGAGGATATGATTTCTTAAAACACATAAGAACACAAGCTTCGGGGTATTTACAGTGACCCTACTACAAATGGATTCCTGATACTGCTTCTACCATAGGCATGCATAAACTATATAACTATGATTAGACTGGTAAAAGTTTGCATGCAACTGTATGAATACCACTACTTGTATACTTGATTCTCTAACCAATGAATACGGGTTTCTATAAAATCAAAGCTTTGGAGAACATTGATAAGACATATCAACATATGAGCTGTGTCAGCACATCCTCCATATGGTGCAGGGGAGAGTTAAACATACAGAGTCTTCACAACAATGGAAAGAGGATTTTCCAGATAAAAGAAAAGCCTAGTCATCATGCATGTGCAGAGACTTTGATTCACAGAGTGCAATGGTGGCAAGATGTGCACCAAATGGATCATTAGAAAGGTTTCGCAAACAAATGCAAGGAAATCACATAAATATAGGATTTGTTACATACCTAAGCATTATCTCTTCCCTAGTAATAAATTCAAAATACCTTTAATGCCTCAAAATAATTTTTTTCTCATCTAGATATTGTCTTCTTGGTTCACAACTCCTGTGAAGTGTAAACCCTTTTGCCTTATTCTTGTTAATGAAAACTATGAAACATGGTATGTGTCCCCACTTCTTGAAGAGAGAGATGAATAATAAAGAAACATAATTTCTATCCAAAGTGAGAGAGAAAAGAGCCCCCCCAAAATAGCCCAAACTTGTCTATTCTAAGAGAGAAAATCCTCCAAAATCCTCTAGAAGATTCCTCTCTTAAGGCAATAAATTTTGCAAGTAACACTATCTAACAATTTGTTATTTTTAACATTTACAACTAGCCAACCAAAATAAAATAGTGTTCTATCTAACTATACAAAAGAGTACTTAATATGATATTAAATATTTATAATTTATCTATTATTATTATTATTTAAAATTATTAATTCAATTTCTATTTGAAATCAAATATTTAATATTCCTTGAAATTAGTTTTATTTATTTAACAAAATAGATTAATAATTTTTATTAAATGAAACAATTAAAATAACAATAAATAACTCAAAGACTACATATCAAACATTTCTAACAACAACACCCAACAATAGAGACTCACCACACTGACTAAATTGACAGAACCCAAAACTGAAAACTCATCCTCAACGACTGAAAACTCATCCTCAACGAGAATGATAACAAACTGAGGGACCTCATGTTATCTCCTTTCCACAACTTCCATTGGTATGAAGGCATGCTCAAACCTCCCAATTTAGGTGGAGTCGATGCCTGGTACCTACAATCCCATAGCAAATGAAAGAGCTGAATACAATATATATATATATATATATATATATATATATATATATATATATATATATATATATATATATATATATATATAATTTAGGTGGAGTCGATGCCTGGTACCTACAATCTCATAGCAAACGAAAGAGCCGAATACAATATATATATATATATATCCAAACAGACACAATGTGATAGGGAATTGCAGCGTAGTAGGGTACTCAACATGAGTAATGCTACACTGTCTCTTCACAAAAATACATCACAAAAATCCACATCAAGCAAGTTCATCAGTATATATATATATATAATCATCCAAACAGACACACTGTGACAGGAATCACAGCATATACTCAACATGAGTAATGCTACACTGTCCCTTCACAAAAACACATCACAAAAATCCACATCAAGCAAGTTCATCAGTAACTAAAGATAACACATAGTCAAATAATCACATAAATCACGTAGTAAAACTAATCTACATAATCAATTAACCCATAATTGATCACAACATAAACATAATATTTTAATCATAAAGTATCAATAGTGTCATCAACTACATCATAACAGTAACCCTACATGCTTATCATACCCTAAGTATTGTGAGTATTTTACCTTATTCTTCATGCTCCTTAGCCTAACCACCTGCTCATCCAAGGTGAGAATGGAGGGGCACTACAATCCCTGCTTGCAGCTAATAGTAGTATAAATTCTGATATGCAATAGTCTTTCTACTTTTGCAAATCCATCGCAACAATACATTAGTTAACTTGGCTTAGGTCTATCTCTTACTTTCTAGATGATTAATATAATATTGTTCTTTCTGAGATTTCTATTCAGTGTGATAGATTAACTTTAATTTTGTCATTACTAAGCCAAGGTTAGTTTTGCAACAAAT